>CM061747.1:60777702-61044574 GCA_030979885.1 Lolium multiflorum | reverse complement strand
GTAATGCTAATTCTTCATATTTGCTGCACCTCCTACTACTGAAACTGCTTGTGATAAAACTGCTGAAATTTTTTCCAACCTTGGGAACAATGATCCCATTGCTGTAGCTCATAATGATTTAGATTTTGATGATTGCCACATCTCTGAAGTTATAAATTTCTTACAAAAACTTGCTAAAAGTCCTAATGCTAGTGCTATAAATTTAGCCTTTACAAAACATATTACAAATGCTCTCATAAAAGCTAGAGAAGAAAAACTAAAACTTGAAACTTCTATTCCTAGAAAGTTAGAAGATGGTTGGGAGCCCATCATTAAAATGAAATTCAATGACTTTGAATGTAATGCTTTATGTGATCTTGGTGCAAGTATTTCTGTTATGCCTAAAAAGATTTATGATATGCTTGACTTGCCACCATTGAAGAATTGTTATTTGGATGTTAATCTTGCCGATAATGTTAAAAAGAAACCTTTGGGGAGGATTGATAATATGCGCATTACGGTTAACAATAACCTTGTCCCCGTTGATTTTGTTGTTTTGGATATCGAATGCAATGCATCTTGTCCTATTATGTTGGGAAGACCTTTTCTTCGAACCGTTGGTGCTATTATTGATATGAGGGAAGGTAATATTAAATATCAATTTCCTCTCAAGAAAGGTATGGAACACTTCCCTAGAAAGAGAATGAAGTTGCCTTTTGATTCTATTATTAGAACAAATTATGATGTTGATGCTTCTACTCTCGATGTTACTTGATTTGCACTTTCCTGCGCCTAGCTGAAAGGCGTTAAAAAAAGCGCTTATGGGAGACAACCCATGTTTTTACTACAACAATTTTTGTTTTGTTGAGTCTTGGAAGTTGTTTACTACTGTATCAACCTCTCCTTATCATGTTTTTGTGCCAAGTAAAGTTTCTATGCCAAAGTTGATGTTATATTTGGGATCGCTGTGCAGAAACAGATTGCTGTATGTCACGAATCTGGGCACAGTTCTCTGTAGAAAATTAGAAAAAATCTGCCAATTTACGATCCTCAGATATGTTCGCAACTTTCATTAGTTTTGAGTTTTCCATTT
This sequence comes from Lolium multiflorum, assembly GCA_030979885.1. NCBI lineage: Eukaryota > Viridiplantae > Streptophyta > Magnoliopsida > Poales > Poaceae > Lolium > Lolium multiflorum. The sequence goes on along the minus strand of CM061747.1, from coordinate 61,043,502 downwards.
GAGCCAAGTCTGTGCCAGCTTTAAGTCGTCTTTACGGGACTGTTCTGTTTTTGACAGATTCTGCCTTTTATTCATTGCCTCTTTTGCTATGTTGGATTCATTTCTTTGGTCATTAATGTCCCGATGATGGCGCTTTGTGCAATGTCCCAGAAGTGTTAAGAATGATTGTGTCACCTCTGAATGTATGAATTATTAATTGTGCACTAACCCTCTAATGAGTTTGCTTGAAGTTTGGTGTGAAGGAAGTTTTCAAGGGGAGAGGAGAATGATATACTATGATCAAGAGGACAAAAGCTCAAGCTTGGGGATGCCCATGTATCCCTGCATATTCTAAGAAGACTCAAGCGTCTAAACTTGGGATGCCAAAGGCATCCCCTTCTTCATAAACAACATCATCGAGGTTCCTCCCTGAAACTATATTTTTATTCAGTCACATCTTGTGTTCTTTACTTGGCGTCGGTTTGTTTTGTTTTTTGTTTTTGTTTGAATAAAATGGATCTTAGCATTGCTTTGTAGGAGAGAGACACGCTCCGCTTATTTGCATATGGACAAATATGTCCTTGGCTTTACTCATAATGTTCAAGGCGAAGTTTCTTCTTCGTTAAATTGTTATATGGTTGGAATTGGAAAATGCTACATGTAGTAATTCTAAAATGTCTTGGATAATGTGATACTTGGCAATTTTTGTGCTCATGTTTAAGCTCTTGCATCATATGCTTTGCACCCATTAATGAAGAAATACATAGAGCTTGCTAAATTTGATTTGCATATTTGGTCTCTCTAAGGTCTAGATAATATCTAGTATTGAGTTTTGAACAACAAGGAAGACGGTGTAGAGTCTTATAATGTTTACAATGTCTTTTATGTGAGTTTTGCTGCACCGGTTCATCCTTGTGTTTGTTTCGAATAACCTTGCTAGCCTAAACCTTGTATCAAGGGAGGGAATACTTCTCATGCATCCAAAATCCTTGAGCCAACTACTATGCCATTTGTGTCCACCATACCTACCTACTACATGGTATTTCTCCGCCATTCCAAAGTAAATTGCTTGAGTGCTATCTTTAAAATTCCATCATTCACCTTTGCAATATATAGCTCATGGGACAAAATAGCCTTAAAACTATCGTAGTATTGAATATGTACTTATGCACTTTATCTTTTATTAAGTTGCTTGTTGTGCGATAACCATGCTTCTGGGGAACGCCATCAACTATTGTTGAATATCATGTGAGTTGCTATGCATGTTCGTCTTGTCTGAAGGATCTATCATTTTAGTGGTTGGAGCATGCAAAATTGTTAGAGAAGAACATTGGGCAGCTAACTAAAGCCATGAATCATGGTGGAAGTTTCAGTTTTGGACATATATCCTCAATCTCATATGAGAATAATAATCATTGCTACATGCTTATGCATTAAAGAGGAGTCCATTATCTGTTGTCCATGTTGTCCCAGTATGGATGTCTAAGTTGAGAATAATCAAAAGCGAGAAATCCAAAATGCGAGCTTTCTCCTTAGACCTTTGTACAGGCGGCATGGAGGTACCCCTTTGTGACACTTGGTTGAAACATGGCATGCAAAGACCCGGTAGTCCAAGCTAAGTAGGACAAGGTGCAGGCACTATTAGTATACTATGCATGAGGCTTGCAACTTGTAAGATATAATTTACATAACTCATATGCTTTATTACTACCGTTGACAAAATTGTTTCATGTTTTTAAAATAAAAGCTCTAGCACAAATACAGCAATCGATGCTTTCCTCTTTGAAGGACCATTCTTTTACTTTTATTGTTGAGTCAGTTACCTATCTCCCTCCACCTTAAGAAGCAAACACTTGTGTGAACTGTGCATTGATTCCTACATACTTGCATATTGCACTTGTTATATTACTTTATGTTGACAATATCCATGAGATATACATGTTATAAGTTGAAAGCAACCGTTGAAACTTAATCTTCCTTTGTGTTGCTTCAACACCTTTACTTTGATTTATTGCTTTATGAGTTAACTCTTATGCAAGACTTATTGATGCTTGTCTTGAAGTACTATTCATGAAAAGTCTTTGCTATATGATTCACTTGTTTACTCATGTCATTACCTTTGTTTTGATCGCTGCATTCATTACATATGTTTACAAATAGTATGATCAAGATTATGATGGCATGTCACTTCAGAAATTATCTTTGTTATCGTTTTACCTGCTCAGGAGGAACTAAACTTGGGGATGCTGATACGTGCTCCAACGTATCGATAATTTCTTATGTTCCATGCTACTTTATTGATGATACCTACATGTTTTATGCACATTATATGTCATATTTATGCATTTTATGGAACTAACCTATTAACAAGATGCCGAAGAGCCAGTTGCTGTTTTCTGCTGTTTTTGGTTTCAGAAATCCTAGTAAGGAAATATTCTCGGAATTGGACGAAATCTTCGCCCAGGGTCCTATTTTTGCACGAAGCTTCCAGAAGACCGAAGAGGGAAGGAAGTGGGGCCACGAGCGCCGACACCATGGGAGCGGCGCGACGGCTTTCTGGCGCGCCCGACTAGTGTGTGGGGCCCTCGTGTGGCCCCCCACGTTGCCCCTTTCGCCTACTTAAAGCCTCCGTCGCGAAAACCCCAGTACCGAGATACGTAAAACCTTCCAGAGACGCCGCCGCCGCCGTCCCATCTCGGGGGATTCGAGATGCGCCTCAGCACTTTGGGAGGGGTTCACTCTCCCGGAGGACTCTTCCTTCGTGTGATAACTCAGAGTGATGATGATAGTTCACCTGGACCATGAATTCACACTGCAATGTCAGATGGGTAATCTTCTCACTTGTTTGTATTGTTGTTGGATCTTGTGAGCTGCCTAACATGATCAAGATCATCTATCGTAATACTATATGTTGTGTTTGTCGGGATCAGATGGATAGAGAATACTATGTTATGGTGATTATCCAATCTATTGTTTATGTGTTGTTTATGATCTTGCATGCTCTCAGTTATTAGTAGAGGCTCTGGCCAAGGTTTTGCTCGTAACTCCAAGAGGGAGTATTTATGCTCGATAATTGGGTTCATGCCTTCATTGACACCTGGGATCGTGACAGTAGGTTCTAAGGTTGTGATGTGCTGTTGCCACTAGGGATAAAACATTGATGCTATGTCTAAGGATGTAGTTGTCGATTACATTACGCACCATACTTAATGCAATTGTCTGTTGCTTGCAACTTAATACTGAAAGGGGTTCGGATGATAACCTGAAGGTGGACTTAGGCATAGATGCAGTTGGATGGCGGTCTATGTACTTTGTCGTAATGCCCGGATTAAATCTCACTATATTTATCATATCATGTATATGCATTGTTATGCCCTTCTCTATTTGTCAATTGCCCGACTGTAATTTGTTCACCCAACATGCTTTTATCTTATGGGAGAGACACCTCTAGTGAACTGTGGACCCCGGTCCTATTCTTTACATAGCATACAATCTACTGCAATTGTGTTTTACTGTTTTCTTGCAAACATCTTCCACTCGATACGTTTAATCCTTTGTTACAGCAAGCCGGTGAGATTGACAACCTCACTGTTTCGTTGGGACAAAGTACTTTGGTTGTGTTGTGCAGGTTCCACGTTGGCGCCGGAATCCCTGGTGTTGCGCCGCATCACATTTCGCGACCATCAACCTTCAACGTGCTTCTTGGCTCCTCCTGGTTCGATTCAACCTTGGTTTCTTTCTGAGGAAAACTTGCCATTGTGCGCATCATACCTTCCTCTTGGGGTTCCCAACGGACGTGTACATCTACGCGCATCAAGCAACTTTTTCTGGCGCCGTTGCCGGGGAGATCCGAGGGGATGATCCGGCGGATTTACCAGGATCTTATGGTGAAAGTGTACAACCTCTGCCAGAGTCAAAACTATTCGAATAGCCGCGTCCGCGGTCATGGACGGTTGGGAAGGCATGATACCTACGCTGAAGAGTTTTGTTTTACAAATGTATTTCCAAGAAAATATTTTGGAAATGTACACCGGAAAGTACGGGAAAATACCGGTGGAACTGGTGGAAATGTACCTGGGAGGTACGGTGGAAAGTTGGAAAAGTTGTTTTGGCCATATGAGATGGCCGGAAAGGAAAATGGGTCACCCTTACCTATTAGTCTTCAAAAGAAACTTGTTTTCAAAAAAGGTTATTAACAAAGATATAGAGATGTCATACTCTCGAGAGAAACTATCTCTCACTCCTTGTAACCCTAGAATAGTGCCTTTGTTCCTTATCTTGACAAATATATGCATATCCTTTACTTCTCTCTAAGGTGGTTTGCGAGTACAATTCATAATGTACTCATGGCTTTGTCCCTGGCTATTTACTTGGCCAGACTTGGTGGAATCCGACAGATGAAGAAGGAGTCGACGACGTCTATGCGAGCTAGGAACGTCTTCCCAGTCAGTTGCCTGTAGGGTTATGGCATGACTTGGGCCATGCGAACGCTTTCGTCTGAAGTATTTCCGCTGTGTGATTGTTGATCTCCTGCCATTGCGGCTCTTATGTAAGTATTGGTCATGTGACCTGTTGTAATCTTTTTATTCGGTACTGTAATGGATGATGTATTTGATACCAGTTCGGTTATGCTTTCACGACACACTGATCATGGGATCGTGAATGTGTATGCATAACGGGTGTTTCGGACAGCTAGTCGGGGCCCCTATGACGGAAGTTCATTATCATCAAATTAAGTATGAGCATTCATCTTTAAGAGGTATAAGAAATGAAGTATCTTAATTACGCCCACATCAATCGATCAAGGCTATCAAACCACTTACTCTCCATTCATTGCCTTTCAAGAATATAGTCATGCGATACTTGAGTCCATGCCAAAACTTGGGAATTGACATCTTTTGGATTCTTTAATGAGTTTCAAGTAAAAAATCATGAATGAATTTATAGTATTGTGATAATCATGGTGCTAGTGGTGCTAGTATCCCAAGAGTGTGTGCAACGGTCATTGTTGACACACATCAAGCAATATAAGACATAAAGCATATGTTAATGACATAAAGCAATATCTCATATTTATATACAACCTTACATCTTGGCATGAAATCAACTACCACTAGACTTAAATTCCATAAAACAAATCCTATCAAGAGTGCTATCAAGTCTATCACAATATATATGGAGTTAAGTATCTTTAAAGTTAAACCATAAGATAATTTGTCATCCTTTAAGTGATAATTTTAAGACTTTTTCTTGTTTAGTAGCATTTGACAATATTATTTTCAAGGCAAGACTCGGTTAACTAGATGAACTAGAGTAAGAACTTTCACAATTAACTAAGCATACAAATAAATCTCTTCTCCAAGTGTTTCAAATCACTCCGCTGGTACAATATCTTAACAAGTCTATTGACTAGCATAAACAATTCAAACTTCAAAAGTGGGATATATAAGACATACCTCTTATAGATGGCTTGATTTCTCTTCCTTATGATGTGTTCTTCAAAACTCTTAGTAGATCTCTCTCATAAATAATATCAAGCAAAGATGCATTAGAAATTCAGCTCTTTCAAGAACAAGGATAAAATGAAAATTATTTATGTATTTTTGTGAATTAGGATAGAGGGAAAAAGAAAAGAGAACGATGACAAAATAAGGAACTAAAACAAATAACATGAAAATAAAAACAAACTAAAACGAAAAGCAAAATAAAAAGCAAAGTGTTGGAACAAACCAACACGAGTGTTTCAAAGCTCTCTCCTTAGAGCTGGAGTACAAAACTATAATATGCAAAGAATGAGTGATGCCGGTATACCTCCCCCAAGCTTAGGCTTTTGCAAGCCTCTTGGTGAGCTCATTGTGGTGGAGGATAATTCCCATAGTTCCATTGGCTGCTCCATTGAGATCTCGGGACGAGATCTTTTGTAAGGGGGAAGGGTTTGTAACATCCCAAGTTTCAACAATAATGAAATCAAGAGAGAGTTTCAATTACTCAAATTTTGCAACAAACAAAAACTTTTTATATGCATATAGTGTCACATACAAGTTCATGCATATGAGTGATTTTCTTGTGTGCATTTGCCATGGTAAGTGTTGATATGTTAATCACTTGCTATTAAACCCAAATACATGATCATAACACCCCTTGTGAAGAAAAATAAAGCAGCAATTTGGATCTAAAACCATCACATACACATATGTCAATTATGCAAATCATCACCAAAGGCCACCATGGCTTGATCTTTTGTTTCTAAAATACTTATATAACTCAAACAAACCTAATTGCATCAAAGAAACCAGAATCAAATCAGAATTTTAACTCAAAACCATCTCACATGTGATGATGGTCATTTGTGTGATTTTTAACATGATCCCCTCTCTTTACCCCTCTTTGGTTAAATCATTTCTTAAACTAAACTTAGTCAACCAATGCCATGTCATCCAAGACCATGTCAAGGTGATGAACTTTGATGTTGACCACCCTGGCTAGAGTTGACTAGGTTGACCAGTAAAGGTTGACAAATTGAGGACTTTGAATCAATATGAAGATCATGCCCATTTTGAATTTTTGCAAACTAACTCAAATTTGACCACCACCACCACAATTATAACTAAAATATTATATGATTCAACTCAACCAAAAATTCAATCAAAAATTTACAAATTTTGTTCTTATGACCATTTCAGCAAACACCTTATGACATAAGCACGCCAACTCCACACTTTGTTTTTTGTCCAGCGATTTTTGGCCTCCCACCATCAAGCCTAGATCATCACCAGTACCTGCAAATGACCCCTAGGAGCATTGCAAGCACAAGGGAAAAACTGTGTTACACAAATTCATCATCAGCTGACCCAAACCACTTTTATGCCGTGGCATGACACTGACCCCTCATCGTGCCATCCCTCTCCATGGCCAGCTCCGGCATGCACCACCTGTCAAATAGATACTACACACTCACTTGAGTCTCCTCGACAGCCCTAGCAAAATTAGTATACCAGAACACGCAGGAAACGAAGCCCGGACGATGCCGATGGCGTGCACACGCGCCGGAGCGTGCACGAACGCCACGGACACGCCCAGGGCGCCGGCTGCCCCGCGACTCCGTTGACCCTGCGCTCGCTCCCAGCGCCAAACGCAACACGACGCCACCACTGCATCACCAGGACATGCGCGGCCGGGAACGGCGCGGCGGCCAGACTCGTCGGCGGCCGTCCGCCACGGCGTGAGCTGCATCACCCTCTGCTCCGCGTCCTTGCCTCATTTTCCACACTTAATCACGCACAGCGTGACCGCCGTGACGTCGCCAGCGGCAGCGTCAGCGCCAGTGCTCCGGAGAGCCGCTGTCGCGGCACGTCGCCATGGTCGCACCTCCACAGCACACGGCTTCTGCCGCCCGCTATAAATAGCGCCCCTCGGCTCTCCCTCTCTTCCACACAAACCGCTCCCCTCTCTTCATTTGAACCTTCTACACAGCCAATTTCACTAGAGCTCGCCGGAGCTGCTCGAATCGCGAGCTCGAGTCCGCCGGAGCCCGCGGAAGCTCTGCGTCGATTGGAGCCTCCCCGAGCGCCGCCACTTCACCAGGCTGTTCCCTCTACCTCGACAACGTCGCCGCCGCACGTCGCCGAGCCTCGCCGCGCCGCCGGTGAGCCGTCGACCCCCTACGAGTTGCCGGTGCTCGCCCTTCTCGTCGGAGACGCGAGCGCTCGTCGTTCGTCCGATCAGCATCTGATCCAACGGCCCACACTCTCTCGTACCGTTTCGCTGTTTAAAACACCTTGACAGGTGGCCCCACCTTGTCGGCTGGCCCGGCTAACGCTGGATGCCTTTGCGGGCCGGCCCAAATTCTTTTCCCCGGTGCAGCCCGTTTTAGTTTCCCGCCAGCCCATTTAATTCAAACATTAAATTTCGAATTTTGTTAATTACTCTCAGATGCTGTTTTCAAAATTAAATAGAATAAAATCTACCAAACCAAATTTGACAAATTTTATATATTTGGAAACCTTGTGAAAATATCTACAAAACTACACTGGTCCCAACCCTAGATTATTTGTAGAATAAAAATAGGAAAATAAACAAGGCAGGGCCTTTTTCCACTTCAATTAATTATTAAAAATTAAATAAAAATGCTTTTAAGTTGAAACCAACTCTCAAAAATCATATTTCAATATATCTATCTGAATATGTAAAAATATTGCATAGTTGTTTGTATGATCATATCCTTGTTTAAAAATTGGCCCTATGGCTATTTAAAGTACTTTGTAAATGAGCATATTTCTTATTAATGTGTATGAGAGCATCTCTCTTATTTAAATCTTGTCTCCACTAAGTTAATATGAGGAAGACACCATGGTCATGTTAAACTCATATTAAATTAGTTGATGATATTAAATCATTAATCATGAGTTATTAAAAGGCATGAGGTGATGTACCTCATTTAAATCTTTTTCCCAAATAATGATTATGAAGAGGTTGACCTTGGTCAACCTAGGTCATATGATATTAATTGAGGAAATTAAATCTTAATAAGACTTAATGAGAGGAAATTATTTTCTCTCAAGAAATAAAAAGAGATACAAATTAATATTTATAATGAGAGGAAATTATTTTTCTTAAGAATAACAATTAAATCAACTCACATAATAAGCATGTGTTATGATAGCTTAGTAAGAGTGATTCAAGTGTGTGCTTAGTTTAGTATTTGAGTTTGTGTGGTGATCGTGTGTATTATACTCGTATTTAGACGCTAGTACCGAGGAGTACGCCGAGGAGGAGGAGGTCTACACTCAAGGAGAGGAAGACCACTTTGATCAATACACCACCCAGGCAAGCTAATACACTTGCAAAGTGCAAAGCTCCCAAGAGCAAAGCACCCCACCATTTTAATTTATTTTTACTAAGCCTATCCCAGTTTTATTACAAGTTTTGCTTTCAAGTTTTATTACTCTACTTTATCAAAGTACTTTTTGATTCATGATTCATTTGGTCTAGAGTAGAACAATATATCAAAGTTAGTCTATGGCAATCAAGCTAAGTTAGCACCCCTCATGACTAGTGGCTAGTGCTAAATAACTAAAATTGACTACTCTAGATGGGAACATTGTGATGTGAGATGATGATGGTGAAATTATGAAGATTTTGAAGGTGAATATGACCAAGAGAAGATAGTGATTTTTGATTAAAAACTAATGTTGGTTTGGATGCGATACCTTTCCAATATTTGAGTACCCCCACAATACCTGATTATGGGTAAGGGCTTAACTAGAAGTTTATGTATCTTAGTATGGGTTCCCTCTGAACACACATCATAGGGGTTATGCCGAGGCTGCCTCCGTTGTTGAGAAATGATGTGAATTGAGGTGAATTGTACGGCCAAGCCCTGTGCAGTTCCCAGGTTGACAGTTGGTCTTCACTGGGAGGCCAAGCTCATGGGGAGAGGTGCTCATACTAGGGTTAGTAAATGAAAGGTTATGGTTGATGATCCGCGTACTGTGTTACGATGATTCGGGGTAATCCCGACGGATGAAATCAAATGTTGTGGCACAAGTGTGCAACCTCTGCAGAGTGTAAACCTATTCGAATAGCCGTGTCCACGGTTACGGACGGTTGGAAAGGCCATCTAGTTTCCAGTATTAGAATCTAAAAATATGAATGATGAATGATGAATAATGGTGAATCACAACTGAGTTGTGGGAATGACACTAATGTTCCCACTTGAGTTAGTTAATTTATGAATGGTCTATATGAAATGATTATGAACTAAAATTGGCTTTATGCAAATAAAACTAGAGCTTAGCACCCCCTTACTAAAATAGATAGTGCTTACATTAGTATTAGTTTGCGAGTACTTTAAAGTACTCACGGCTGTGTCCCTGGCTATTCAAATGGCCAGAATATGAAGAAGAGCAGCAGTATGAGGATGACGGTCAGCAGGACGTCTACAACAACTAGGAGTCGCCTGACGTCAAGCGTTGGCCTGTGGAATAGATAGTCCACTCCTATTACGCTTCCGCTACTATGTTGTTCGTTGATCAATAGATCAACTATTTGTGTAATATTGGATCATGTGATCCCCTTTTGTAAGACAATGATGGTTTGTAATGAATGATGACTTATGGTATCAACTGTTATGTCTCGCAACAACAATATTCCTGGGATTGCGATGAATGACATAATAGGCATCCGGACTTAAAAATCCGGGTGTTGACAAGTTGGTATCAGAGCCATTGTTTGACCTTAGGAGACCCTAGTTTAGAATGGACGTTCTGAAAAAAAAAATAGTTTCTAAAACAAATACAGGGTATATTTGTGAAAAACTTACTCATTTGCTTTTCTACAAGATCTTTTCAAAAATGATGAACCATGCTTCTCCTTTTAAATCCATCTAAAAATTTGCCACACTTGTTCACATCTCTAACTTACTCATCCATTTCACTTTCAGATGGAGCACTACGCCCAGACGGAGTCCTACGAGCTGGGAAACGGAGGAAGTTTGGTGTTCGAACGCGACTTGTTCCTGGTGTCCGAGGAGCTCGAACGCCCACCTCCCCAGTTCCACGGAGTCCGGATCCACAACACCCCCGCTGGGGAACAGCAGTGGATGATCACCGCTGACTTGAAGGGAAGTCCGGAGCCTCCCATCTCGGAGAGGATCCTTTTCTCCTTCAAGGCATGCAACTGGGTGGACGGGCTTGCTCATGCCCTTCAGGAGGGACTTGCCCGGGTGTGCGGACAGAACATCGCCGCACTCCGAGGGAACCCGCTTCGCCCACTTCGCGAGGCATGACACCATGGGAGAGCCCATGGCACTCTCTTCGCACCCGGTGCTCAAGCATCATGTGGAGCATCTGGACTTTATGCTTCATGAGACCCGGAAGGACCTGGAGCTGACGCGTGTCCACGCCCACCGTGCCCAGATGGCTTTGGCTCATCATGCCGACGCCATCAGGATGCTCGCCAAGGACCGCAAGTCACTCCGCCTGCAGCGCGCCAAGAAGGATGCCACTATCAACCGTCTTCGCGAGAAGATACGCACCTTGGAGGTGACTGTCCGGACCCAGCAGGACCAGATCCAGGAGATGGAGGAGGATGGAGAAGACATCCAGGGAGGCGATGACTTCCTGAGTGACGACAACGACTTTGAGGATGATGAGTTCACTGATGAGGAGGACTACGCGTTTCTGGAGTCCGAGGAGGATGGGATCATTCCCATCGATGTGGATGAAGACGATGAGGAGTAGTTGCACTAGCTTCACTTACGTAGGTGTGAGTTGTATCCCGCACCATGTATCGTAGTTTGTGGAAGAAGGGTTCTTAAAACCCTTAGTGTTTAACTTGTAATGTGTGATGTTGTGTGAATAAATAAAATGTGTGTTATGTTCATCATGAAAATATTTCAAGTTTTAAGTTTAAACTTAACTCAAAATAAGCCATAGAAAATTCCCTCTCATCTCATGATCTATCTATCTGTTCAGATGGCCCCTCCGAACCGCAACCAGGATGCAATGCTACAATTACTGCAAACTCTGTTGGCTGACCGAGAAGATGAAAGGGCTGAACGGCAAGCCAACATAGCTGCACTGCAACAGATAGCTCAGAACAATCAAGGCCATGGAAACCATGATCATCCTGGATCCAAACTTAAGAATTTCCAAAACACCAACCCACCTGTCTTCAGCAAGACGGAAGAACCCTTAGATGCAGATGATTGGCTGCAAACGATGGAAAACAACTTGGAGGTAGCCGGAGTAGATGAAAATGAGAAGGTGCTGTTTGCTACGCACTACCTTGCCGGACCAGCAAGAGCTTGGTGGACAAGCGCCCGTGCATTAAATGCCGGACAAATGATGACTTGGGCTGATTTCAAGCTCAAGTTTAGCAAGTATCATGTGCCACCAGGTTTGATCAAGAAAATGAGGGATGAATTCCGTGAACTGAAGCAAGGAAGAATGTCGGTGGTAGAATACCGCGACAGGTTCCTCACCCTGTCAAGGTACGCCCCCGATGAAACCGACACCACAGAGAAAAGAAAGGAGAGATTCCTCAACGGTCTGCACGATGAGATGCAGACAGTCTTAGTCAACATCCCCTTCGTGACCTAGAAGCCCTCGTGGACTCTGCCATCCAGATGGAAGGCAAACTGCACCAGGCAAATGAAAACCGCAAACGCCGCATGATGAATCAAAGTGGGCCCAGCAATACCCCAAGGTATCGCCCCAGCTCAAGCGGTGGTTTCAACCCCAGAAACACCAAGCCCCAGAACCAGATGTCGCGCCCCGGTTTTCAGAACCGGAGCGGAGAAACTCAAGGCCCGGAGGCCCCCACCACAACAACAACAACTATGTACACCACAGCAGACTTCACCGCGCCCCGCCGCAGCCCCAACCACAACCATAACAACAACAACACCAACACTGCACCAAGGACAGGAAGCAATGCCATCCCCGTTGCAACCAAGGACAAGTCCACAATCACCTGCTATGAATGTGGAGTTGTGGGACACTTCTCCAATGAGTGCCCCAAAAGGCTGGCCAAGCTCGCCGGCAACACCTCTGCACCAGCTCAGCAGCAGCGCCGTGTCTCCACCGGCAAGAAGTTCGCCCCCAACAACCCGAACAACCGCGGAGGTCGCCTCTACCACATGAACGCCGAGGAAGCCCAGGAAGCACCAGATGTGGTGCTGGGTATGTTCTCTGTTAACTCAATACCAGCAAGAGTGTTGTTTGATTCAGGAGCATCGCATTCATTTGTTACAGAAGATTTTGTGTGCACTAGTAAGATTCAACCAATCAGCTTGAAACATGTCATGATAGTTCAAATACCTGGATCAACAACTAAAGCTAGAAAATTTTGCAAAGAAGTACCCATCAGAATTCAAGAAATAGTGTTTTTCGCAAACTTAATTGTTCTGGGAACAAAAGGATTGGAAGTAGTACTGGGTATGGATTGGATGGCGAAACATCATGGATTGATAGACTGCGCCAAGAAGGCCATCACCATGACTAGTAGCACCGGAATAACAATAGAACATGTGTCTGAAAAACTCCCCAGAAATTTCACTTGCAACCAAGGAGTAGCCAAACCAACTCTGGATCAGATCAGGGTCGTTTGTCGATACGCTGATGTGTTTCCGGATGATCTACCCGGTATGCCCCCGGATCGGGATATCGAGTTTATCATCGAGTTAATTCCTGGAACCGGACCTATAGCCCAAAGAGCTTATAGCATGAACCCAGCAGAGTTAGTCGAGCTGAAGAAGCAACTGGATGATATGTTGTTCAAAGGTCTGATTCGACCAAGTGCGTCGCCTTGGAGATCACCAGTGTTGTTTGTGGATAAGAAGGATGGTGCCAATCGGTTATGTACGGATTATCGTAAACTTAACGATGTCACCATCAAAAACAAATACCCCTTGCCAAAGATAGAAGACCTGTTTGACCAGTTGACCGGTGCCACAGTGTTCTCTAAGATTGATCTTAGGACTGGTTACCATCAGCTGAAGATCCGTGCATCGGATATCCCCAAGACTGCCTTTACCACCAGATATGGGTTGTATGAGTACAATGTCATGTCATTTGGATTAACCAATGCCCCTGCCTACTTCATGAACCTCATGAATAAGATTTTCATGAACTTTCTGGATAAGTTTGTCGTTGTCTTCATCGACGACATCCTTATCTACTCCAAAACCGAAGAGGAACACGAGCAACATTTGGAGGTTATCCTAGAAACCCTTAGACAGCACAAGTTGTACGCCAAGTTCAGCAAGTGCGAGTTTTGGTTGAAAGAGGTTGGATTCCTGGGACACATCTTGTCTGCAGGAGGAATTGCTGTAGATCCCGCCAAAATCAAAACCGTTGAAGAATGGAAAACCCCAACCACACAGACCGAGGTCCGTGCATTTCTTGGATTAGCCGGATATTACCGCAGATTTGTTGAAGGATTCTCAAGCATTGCCCGGCCAATGACACAGCTGTTAAAGAAAGACAAGAAGTTTGAATGGACTGATAAATGTGAAGCCAGCTTCCAGCAACTTAAAACCAGACTAACCACAGCCCCCATCCTAATCATGCCGGACATCACCAAGCCCTTTGACGTCTATTGTGACGCATCTAAGATTGGTCTTGGATGTGTGTTGATGCAAGAAGGAAAGGTGATATCTTATCTGTCCCGGCAGTTGAAACAGCATGAGCAAAACTACCCAACCCATGACCTCGAACTTGCAGCCGTAGTGTTAGCATTGAAAGTTTGGCGTCATTACCTCATGGGTAATCGATGCGAGATCTATTCGGATCACAAGAGCCTGAAGTATATCTTCACACAGAAGGAGCTGAATATGAGGCAAAGAAGATGGTTAGAACTGATCAAGGACTATGATATGGAAATCCACTATCACCCGGCAAGGCCAATGTGGTAGCAGATGCTTTGAGTAGACAGCCGTGTCAGCTGAACTCCATGATCGCAGCAGAACAACCTAGCCTGCATGAAGAGTTTGAACAGTTTAGGTTGGAGCTAGTTAGTGAAGGATACCTAGCCAGCATAGAGCTGCAACCTACTTTGATTGGTCAAATCAAGGAAGCCCAGAAGGGAAATGCAAGCATTGACGGAATCAAGAGTCAAATGGCAGCAGGAAAGGCACCGGGATTCACAGAAGATGAAGAAGGAGTACTTTGGTACAACGGTCGCCTATGTGTGCCGTCAGACTCAGAATTGAAGCAAGTCATACTGCAGGAAGCCCATGACACCTTATACTCTATCCACCCCGGAGGTACCAAGATGTACCAAGATTTGAAGGAACAATTTTGGTGGCATGGAATGAAGCGAGAAATCGGGAGCTACATAGCTAAGTGTGATATCTGTCAGAGAGTCAAGGCAGAACATCAACGACCCGCCGGACTGTTGCAACCCTTACAGATTCCGGAATGGAAGTGGGACTCAGTCGGAATGGACTTTATCACCGGACTGCCCAAATCTAGCAGAGGAAATGATTCTATTTGGGTAGTGGTAGACAGATTAACCAAAGTAGCCCATTTTATCCCCGTCAAAACCACTTATCAAGGCCCGAAGCTAGCAGAGTTGTACATCTCAAGAATAGTCGCCCTGCACGGAACACCAAAGTCAATAGTGTCAGATAGAGGATCTCAGTTCACCTCAAGATTCTGGCAGAAAGTACATGAAGGACTTGGAACCCGGCTAAATTTCAGCACCGCTTATCACCCCCAGACTGACGGAAAGAGTCAACCAGATACTCGAGGACATGCTGAGAGCCTGTGTACTGGAATATGGATCCAAGTGGGAAGACTGTTTGCCTTACGCAGAATTCTCGTACAACAATAGTTACCAAGCCAGCTTACAGATGGCCCCCTTTGAAGCCCTGTACGGAAGGAAGTGCCGTACCCCTCTGAATTGGTCAGAAGTCGGAGAAAGCCAAGTCTTTGGACCGGATGTTCTTCGAGAAGCCGAAGAGAAGGTGCACAAGATCCGCGAGTACCTCAAGACTGCGCAATCAAGACAGAAGAGCTACGCCGACAAGAGACGCCGAGAGATGACATTCGAGATTGGAGATTTTGTTTATCTCAAGGTGTCACCCCTCAAAGGAATGCAGAGATTCCAGGTGAAAGGAAAGCTCGCGCCCCGATATGTCGGACCCTTCAAAGTTCTGAGCCGCCGCGGAGAAGTATCTTATCAACTGGAACTACCGGAAGAAATGGCGGCTGTGCACAATGTGTTCCACATCTCACTACTCCGGAAGTGCCTTCACTACAAGAAAAGTTCTGATAGACAACGTCCCAAAATCGTCAACTAAGGGGCATTTTTCGTCGCCTATGGGCCTAACCCGACGATATGGGTTCTGTTGTCGAAACTGCGTCAGGCAAAGTCCTACGACGTTTTTTTCGGTCCGTCGCGTTTGGGCGCCCTTCCGCCACGGAAAATCGGACCGTTGCGGAAGTGTTTTCGGGAGCCCGTTGACTGCTGACGTCATGCAAACTGACACGTGGCAGACGCCGTTAACTGGCAGTTAACGGCGTTAACCGGCTGAAACCCCGTGGTAGATGGTAGGCCCACACGAGGCCTGCCACGTCTTAAGCGGGCCGGGCCAGATGACATAGTTTGACCGGTCAAATATATAGCTGGGCTGGTCCATTAGTTACGTGGGCCGGGCCTAACCTCTAAGGTTGACTGGTCAAAACTTAAAGGGCCGGCCCATTTAACATGTGGGGTCCACATTACAGCAACTGGACCGGCCCAAGAAGCAAGTGGGCGGGCCAAAAACACAGTGGGTCCCACTTTCCTGTTAAAGGGCCGGCCCATTTAGTGTTTGGGGTCCACCGTATAGCAAGTGGGCTGGCCCAAAAGCTAGTGGGCGGGCCAAAAACACAGGTGGGTCCCACTTTCCGGTTAAAGGGTCGGCCCATTTAGTATGTGGGGTCCACCATATAGCAAGTGGGTCGGCCCAACAAAATAGTGGGCCGGGCCAAAAACACAAGTGGGTCCCACTTTCCTGTTAAAGGGCCGACCCATTTAGTATGTGGGGTCCACCATATAGCAAGTGGGCTGGCCCACCAAGATAGTGGGCCGGGCCAAAAACACAGTGGGTCCCACATTCCTGTTAATGGGCCGGCCCATTTGACATGTGGGGTCCACCATATAGCAAGTGGGTGGCCGACAAAATAGTGGGCCGGGCCAAAAGCACATGTGGGCCCCACTTTCCTGTTAAAGGGCCGGCCCAATTAGTATGTGGGGTCCACCATATAGCAAGTGGGCCGGCCCAACAAGATAGTGGGCCGGGCAAAAAACATAGGTGGGTCCCACTTTCCTCTTAAAGGGGCCCATTTAGTATGGGGTCCACCACAAAAGCAAATGGGCGGCCCAACTAATTAGTGGGCCGGCCCCGTAGTGTGTGGGGTCCACCTTAAAGCAAGTGGGCCAGCCCAATTATAGTGTGGGGTCCACCGTAAATCAAATGGGCTGGCCCAACTAATTAGTGGGCCGGCCCAGTAGTGGGTGGGGTCCACCTTAAAGCAAGTGGCCAGCCCAATTAGAGTGTGGGGTCCACCGTAAATCAAATGGGCTGGCCCAAGAAGTAAGTGGGCCAGCCCGTTTAGTTGTTGTTTATATGCCGGCATAATATGCGCTTTAGGATTTTGCGGGCAGGCACATATGTGATTTCGCTTAATTGGGCCGTTTAAGGGATGGGAATTCGTGATTTAGATACTGAGAATATTTACGCAGCATTGATTTCTGTCGGATAGCCTCACTTACCACAAGCACCAAAGAAAAAATGCGCGAAAGAACTATAAAAACTAACTAAATATTACATCAGCTGCAAGGCATTGAAAAAATATTACAGAACCCAGAGAAATTGAATGGTAATTAAACCTAGCAATACAATGAAGCGATCCGGCAATCTTTTAAGTTGTCCATGCAACACCTATATCTGAAACAAAGACATTACAAGTTAAGACAGCAACAATGGAAAGGCAAAGACACTACAATATTGTTTGGCAAAGAATTTGGAACTCATCATTTCGTCGTTATAACAAGATCATTGTAATGCGCACAATAAGCAAACAAAGAGTGCATGCCGCATACCAACAGCCAATATAACAGAGCATGTTAGAATGAAACAGCAGACTTACTACTGTCGAGTCCCATGCAAACCAACATGTTCAGGGAGTACAAAATTGGCATGAACAACATAGTAGCAGGCTATAAATTTTGTAACAACGACTGAGCAAGATGAAGTTATGATGGCTACATCTACAGAGCAGGGAATGTAAACCAAAAATAGAAGTTACGATGGCAGAAGCTAAAGAGGAGGGAATGTGAACCAACATGTGCCAAGTGCAATTACTTCATTTTGGCCGTGAACTAAATAATACTCCTGAACTTATAGTGAAGGGGATGCAAATCAAGATGTTTCGGGATATAAACTTGTAATGAGCAACACATAGAGGATAGTTAATGCTGGAGCTTAGGATGGACCAGATACAGAATATAGTGGGATCACCTGTGAACTTGTATAAGAGGGAATGCAAACCAATATGTTCAGCTTTCCATATGTGAGCGTCATGCCAAGTCAGAGAAACAAGTCAATAATGCAGCTTTTGAAGAACAAGATGGCACGCAAAATTATTATCTAGTAGTATGACAAGTTTATTTGTACTACAGGCTAGATAGCAGAGTGATAGCATGCCAAACTAAGTCCTTACTTTGTTAGCTTACAATGAACTAGATACAAAACAATGGCATCACCTGTAGTACAGGGAATGCAAGCCAACATGTTCATGGAGTAAAAAATTGGCACAAACAACATAGTAGCAGGCCATAATTTTTGTAACAACAACTGAGCAAGATAAAGTTATGATGGCTAGATCTACAGAGCAGGGAATGTAAACCAAATATAGAAGTTACGATGCCAAAAGCTATAGAGCAGGGAATGCGAACCAACATGTGCAATTACTTAAAATTGGCCATGAACTAAATAATAGCAGGATGTTACTATAATACCTATAATTTTTGTAACAACGACTGAGCAAGATAGAAGTTATGATGGATACATCTACAGAGCAGGGAATGCAAACCAAAATGTTCAATCGCTTAAAGTTAGCAATGAAGTAGAAAATAGCAAGGTGTTACGGTCATAGCTAGGAATGAACTAAAAGAGCTTCAGACAAACAAGCATCTGAACCCAGAACATGGCGCTAAAACAAGGGACTTACATTAGGAGAAGCACTCTGTGGGAGTCACAGCAGATCTTCCTGGGGTTGATAGATCCGGTGATGAAGTACGCTACATGTGCTACTTGGGGTTGGAGAGACGGCCATTACACTTCATGGTTACTCATCTCGTCTGCAAAAACGTAACGGCGCGTCGTTAGCACAAACAGGTTCCCCCAAGATTAAACAAGAACTTGCAGGCAAGCAATAGAAAAGCGACAGTAGAAGAGTTTAGATCATGCACGGCGCCGGTGAAGCAGATCCGGTTCATGCACAGCGGTGTCGGTGAGCAAGATCCGATGCGGTGGACGACGGATCCGGCGAAGCGGCTCCGGTGGGGTGGACGATGCCGCAGCTGAAGCGACTGCGGTAGACTGCTGGATGAGCATATGGTTTCGAGGTTCGGCGGGGATGATCCGGTCCGGTTGATGACGGCGTCGATGAAGCGGCTCCGGCAGGCAGCCGGATGACGAGGATCGCGAGGCCTCGGGTAGGCCAGGGAAGTCCGGCGGGGATGTTCCGGTGCGGTGGTCGTGGAGGTGGGAGAGAGAGGGACTTGGGAAGTTCCGGTGGGTGGTCTCAGAGGAGAGAGTGAGGGAAATGAATTTTTTTTCGGGGAGTTTCCGGAGCTAGGGAGGTGGTGATCGAAAAAAATGACGGGTAGACCCCCCACCAACCGACTTATACATGGACATTGTTGTCATCTTTACGAGGGTAGAATGGGAAGTTAGAAGCGTGTGAAATATTTGTATTTTTCGGGCGGGAAGTTTTGCCGCTGGAATGAGATTTCGAATTTGGCTACAGTCCAAGTAATACAAAAATATGAGACCGTACTAGTACGGCCAAATGTCACATCAATTCATCATCACGTTGAAAATCGGTTACGACGATCATAATTATTGGCCGTTGGCACATCAGTTCTCCAACGCTTGATCCAACGGTCAAAGTTCCTTTTTTTAAGAGAACGGTCAAAATTCATTGGATTCGCTCGGGAACTGCGCGCGCCAAAACGAGTCAGACGAAGATGTTTCTAGAGTTCTCACGGACGCGTCTTGGCGATACATTGAATGCAAATCTTGCAAGGTCAAAAAAAATGCAAATCTTGCAGGATCGTATGTGGCTGCTATGAGCTGAAGTACTCCATGAAACCGTGAACATACATGTAGATGGGAATCCCATGTAGACGATCTGAAGAACGACCCGCTGCATCTTTCACAAATCCATCTACATGACATGATAAACTTTAATTAAGAAGCAGCCACGTAACAATTATTGCCCAAAATCTAACGGGTTCGACAATAAGCTGGTAATTCTCTATTATATATAAACACCAAAAAAATATAGCAAGTAAGAAAGGAGTGTCAATGCCACCAGGACTTACAAAAAAAGGGAATTAGCACTTCGTAATCTCTTTGTTTTTACACATACCTTCTGCTCAGGAATCCAGGGCCTAGGGTCACATCAAGTCATAATCAGAAACCAAAGTCGGTTCCCATGTTCTCCAATTCAAAACGCGTACAAAATATTTCAGTGTGTGAAATAATTGTATTCGATAGGCAGGAGGTATATGCTACAGTGTTGAGATTTTGAATTAGAGGGTTGTTAAGCTATTGATTATATGGAGTCGAAATTTGGTAGCATACATAAGTATCTCTGTTCACAACTCACCTGTACAGAAGCAGGAACAGCTGTTGTGTTGCAGCACAACACAAAGGAGAAGCCACTGTTCCGTTCATTGCACTCAATACAGCGATGAATGAACCAGACCAGTTGACAAGCTTCTAGACCTGGGCTATATGTAGAAAGATGGAAATCAATGGATCACAGAAAATCATCAGTGTCAAGCTTTAATGCACTAGCCAACGCGACCAAAAGTCCGAACTGATGGAAAGGGCTAGGCAATCCACTTTATACATCGCAACATAGTCAAGGCAACAAAAAGTCCAAACTGACAGAAAAGGCTAGACCGGGAGAAGAGAAGAGAAGGTTTGTGAAAGCGATGACTCGAACTTGAGACTATGGGCTCTGATACCACGTCAAGCTTCATCCACGAGCCAACGGAACCACAAGTCAGAACTGATGGAAAGGGCTAGGCAATCCACTTATAATATTAACAATCAGCAGGGTTCCGGTTCAAAAAAATCCACATCACAACAAGGAAACGACCACCAAGATCATAGCAATTGCAGATAAATGCACCTACGAAATATGCTCAGACTAAGGAACCATTTTACAAGACCAAGGTAATGACCTGTCACTGTCCCCGTTCATCTCCAATTATCTAGCAGATACTCTTCTTACTACTTACTAGCATTCCTAACCTGCTCCAGTAGGGCCTCCTTCTGTGCTGCTATCGTTCTAAAATTGTCGACTTCTAGTCTTAGCGCAGCTGATGCAGCTCGTTCTACTTGGAGTTGCTCCTCTAGAACTTGAGCATGCAAATACTTTGACTTGGACATGGACTTGCACTTCAGCAGTCCAGCATTCCGTAAGAAAGTGTTTTTGGCAATGCCTTTCTTTTTTATTGCCATAGAAAATGCCTTCACACATTCTTCATCGGTTTTTTCCAGACCGTTTTTACCGGGTTTTGCCATCTCTAATTTCATATCTTCCTGCAAAAAATTCAGTTCGTACACATGTGTAAACATGATAGTTACTACAGAGAAACTTGCTGATAGTAGATTTATCATGTGTATGACCTACTTTTATTCCTACAGTTTGGCATGTCTGATTCACATCACATGAATTTTAATAAACATATATAATATCATATTGACATGTACTTTACTACTCCTACAAGTTGGGATGTGAGTCGTCACAAAATTTCAATCTTTGAGAAGACTTACAAGAACACTCTGTGCGACTTCTCCAATCACTTCAAGTTTGTTCTTCTGGCATGCTTCAAAAATCTCTGGCAGAGTCATCTCTTTGTTTGGTTCCCTTTTACTTGCATTATGTAACATCTGCATTTTAGTACTACCATTTATAAATCGAATAACGTGGTTGAAATGGAGGATCATAATATAAGCTGCACACTGGTGTATATACTCTGCATGATCTTTTACTAAAATATTTCTAAATAGCAGTATAAAACAACATGTCCTTACTTTTTGCCGAATGTGCACTATAAGGTTACGAGATCCCGTACGGCTAGGTAAAAGTAGTTTACCGCGGTTTTCCTGATTCTGTTTAGCCAAATTCTGCAAAAAGGAGACTAGTGAGACACTGCTATAAATAAGAATCCAAGATGTGATCTGGTCTCAGTCTTACAAATCATACCATATTCTTTGGATCAGACCAGTGCTTCACAAGATCTCCCCACTGTTTGTCAGTCATTTGCTTAAAAGGAGATATAGTTGGAACACTCCCAGTAATCTTTCCAGTGAAGTATTTCTTCTTTAGCCTGCTGCGATACTGGCGCAGACAGTCTGAGAATAGACTGTTGAGAACATGCTTTACTTCCTCTTGGTCCTCATCGAACTCGAACCTTAACTGTTCACAACAATATAAACCGTTGGTGTGATATACATAGATCCAACAACAAGCTAGAAGGAACGGGACGTGCCAATGTGGTATACTAGTATGAGTAACATTACCAAGAGAAAGATGACTTACGTGTAACCTGTGCACTAATTTTTCAAAATGCGCAGAGGTGTCTACGTGCTCTTTCCATGTTGGGAAGATAGGAATTTCATTCCTGACGAAAATTCCTACATCCGATGCTAATTTACAAGATTCTTCTGGGTCCAGTGGCCTTCTGCCACCTACGATAGATGAAAGGCGAAATCTTGATTCCATCCCAGCAAGCTTAGCTACGAACATTTTCCCTACTGTTGGGCCCCTCGTTTTTCTTGATCGTGGTGCAACTACAAAGTTAAGCATTACATCAAGCTATCAAGGTAGGTATAACGGAGAATGAAACTATAAGCATTATATATATATATAGGAGCACCAGTTAATTTACCTATATATCTATATCTATAAAGTATAACTTTATAACGGAGAATGAAACTATAAGCATTGGAAAATGTACCTTCTTCGGTGTGGGGCTCATCCTCAGGGGAGTTGTCTATGGCAGGACTAATATGGGTCAGTGGGAGATCATCAACAGTTTGTTGATGTTGTGCTAGCAGTGTTTGGCCAGTTGTGGTTGTGTCAGCTGGGACTGGTACAGTGTGTCCTTGGGCAGTATTTCCTACCACAGCTACTGCTGATCCCAATTGTGGCTGAGAAGTTGCCGTGGAAACTTGTTCTGCTGCCAATTGTTGTTGAGAAGTTGCTGTGGAAACTGGTTCTGCTGCCAATTGTGGCTGAGAAGTTGCTGTGGAAACTGGTTCTGCTGCCGATTGTCGCTGGTTGACTGGATTGGTAACAGGTGGCTGATTCAACCGCTTGGGGTGTTCACCACGTTTTTTTATTTCAGTACTCTTAGAATTTTCGTTATTTTCTTCAACTGGTGCCATGAATCGCTGAGACTGTCTAGTAGCAGAAGCAGGTTTCTTTTTTGGTTGCAGCTGTTCTATCACCGATTCAGGTGCCTGTTGAATGGTCTTCCTCTCATTGGTGGTTCCTGCGAAATTCTTACTTGAAGCTGCAGATTCCTAGCACACATAAACGATATTTCAGTCTACAGAAGTCCCATATATGATGATATGCAAATGGAATAGAATGAAGAACAGTAAAGGATGACGTGCATGCTGAAACATATATATGATGCATTAAGGAGACCTAGAGGTGGCATGTGAACATGTTTGGTGGGATTCAGGATACAAGTATACAACACATGGAAGTTGCAACAGATATCTCAAAGTAAAAACACAGAAATCACCTGGTGGGGTTGAGGAGAATGGTCAGGCAAGGCATCTTCCTGAGTCAGCTCTCCAAGAGGCTCAGCATGATCAAATTGTGAATCATAACATTGTTCTTTATCTTTGGGGAGGGGAAAGGGTTCTTCTCCGATTTTGTTCAGGTTTGCACTAGAGGCAATAGCGTTACACATGTTTGTGCCCACACGGCTTGCATATCTTATACATATATTCCGTATCCGTTTCTCTTTTAATTCATTCTTCTGTATTGCAATAATATCTAGCATGCATTACAAAAAAAATGCTAATGAGATGGCGGTGCAAGTAAGCAAAAAAATACTTTTCGAAATCACATGCATAACGAATGCGGCCATATCAACCTTCTTGGAAGTGGGCGCGTGTACGCTTTGGTTTCCAGCCGTGGAACATCATGGAGGCGCTTTCTGTACCCATCTCTCCAGTCCGGTGGACGGAAGGAGTCGGGGATTAAGATACGAGAACCCGGCGATGGTGACTGTCGCTGACAAGGCGGCGGTGGAAGTCGGCTACGGAGGAGCTCGTATGGTACAGTGGTCGTCGGTGGGGGTGGGGGAGGTGGAAGCTACTCCGGCTTGCTAAAAAGCAAGGGAGACGGCGGAACGTCGTCGGTCACTACGGTGGCCGATGAGAAGGCAGTAGTGCTGGTGTGGGAGTGGGACAGTGGGCCGGCGCCGGCGTGTGAGATGATCCGGTGGGTCATGCAGGGTGGAAGCGTGAGAGAGAGATGCGGGGTTCGGCGCCGCCGGTGATAGGTCTGAATTGAGCGGTCCGGGGGGATAAGATCGACACTGTACTTATTTCACATCGCTTTGAATTTTGGAAGCGGGGGGGGGATTTCGGCGGGAATTTTGGGGCAGAGTTGAAATTATTACTGGTTGGTGGAAAACTGTGGAACCCTAGCCTACGAAATCCCAAGTCTGAAGCTGAGGGCCCTTTTGCTGTGGCTTTTTGGCTTTTGGATTTTGGAAGCCAAAAGAATATAATATTTGTTTTTGGCTTCCAAAATCCAAAAGCCAAAAAGGCAAAAAAAGGCACAACAAAAGGGCCCTGAGTATGTTCGGGTTCAAGGGGATATGCTTGTTGGTTCTTGGGTGCATATGATCTCTTTATTTCGAAATTCATCTTCTATACATTTTGAAATGTCAAAAAAGAATAAAACGAAAAATGCATGTGTACTTCTTCGCTTGCTTTATACACATAAAATATTTCAATGGAAAATCGAATAGTAATTTGGGCTATGTAAAAAAGAGTTACTCCGTAAAAAAATTGTGCTAACCATAAGGCTTTTTATGAGACATGTTTTCTCTCTTTTTTTACATCGACCATGAAAAAAACTTGTTTTTTTACATCAACCATGAAAAATACTTTTTTTACATCGACCATGAAAAATACTAGGAATTTGCTAAGAGCATCCACAACGTGTAGCCAAAAGTGGTTCCATATTTGATTTTTGGCTTTTGGAACTAGTTCCATACATTGTAGAGGTAGTTCCAAAACCAGAAAAACAGGGAACCGGAGCAAGTAGGTGCTCCGATGCCAAATTTCACTTTTGGCATTTGGAACTAGTTCCCTACATTGTGAGAGTAGTTCCATATTGGCTTTATGTGTTGTTTTAGCTTGATGGCGGGACCCACGTTATAAATATTTGGAACCACTACATTGTGGAGCTATTGCTATATTTCACACCAAAGCCAAATTCACCATCGTATCAGATTTGGCAATAGCAACATTGTGGATAGCCTAAAGTTATATTTTCCATCTTGTACACAATTAAAAATATCTTTAAAACAAACAAATCTCTAATGTCTAGGTGTACCATCTCTACTAGTACTAGTATATATACACGTGCCTTGCACGTGAGGGCTCTTTTTTTTAGTGAAACAACTTCGACGCAATAAGAATTCGATCTTTTTTTAACAAAGGAGGGGGGCCCAAGGGCTTGGATACCATTAAGTGCAACAGAGGGGTACATATTACAGATTGCAGTCAATAGTCACTTGGGTTGAAAGCCAATGCAAGCCCGCCTACATGATAGCAGGATTTTGTGAAGCTTTTTAACTTAATTGGTCAAACATGCGAAGCATGTGCCATTTACTTGTACAACTTTATCGGAAAAAAATTACTTGTACAAGCTAGTTCCCCTAAGTACTACCAGCACATAAGTAAACAAAAGAACCAGGGACATCATCAACTGAAAACAACAATCTATTCATATAGCGGCTCTTGCATCACCCTTTGAAAATCATCTACCTGCAAAGATGAGTGCAGAGTTTCTGCTCGTGCTTTCACCTGTTCCAAGATCGTCCAGTTGATCTCATGGACATCTGCATCAGCCAAAGCGGTAACCAAGTTGCCAGCCACTAGCTTCTGCAGATCAGCAACAGCATGTAGGCCATCTTGAATTGTAGAATTCCATCCTCGGTTCATTTCTTTGTTCCGCCAAGTGGCCACATCCAAGTCCTTTTGAAGACGCCTAATCTTAGCTTCCCCAGTGCCACATCCTTCTGTTTTGTTCCTACAAACGTTTGCATCACTGGAACTCTGGACATCTGTGCTACAATGCTGCTTGGCAGGGACATGAGCAGTCACTTGCTTCTGCGATTTGCCATGCATAAAATCAATCAGCAGATTAAAAGGAAATATGTTGGTTGATTCATGTCACCACTTTCAGCAACCCATGAGTTTCTAAACCTTAAATGGAGTCTAAAACATTGCAATAAAAGGGTGGGTGCATCATTTGGATGCAGAGGCCGGGGCGACCCTATTTTCAAGAAAAAATTAGGAAATCTGAAATCTATATCTATATCTCTACCATCTATACCACTCCACTCCTGTTGACAGTTTGATCTCTTTCAGTACATTAGATTATGTCATGTTTAAAACACTATTATAAAATTACCTCCTTAATGTTGAGCTCAGGAGGATCCAGATGTGCTGATCCTAGGCGGCCCCTCAAATGATTGCTTGCTAGAACAATAGGACCAAATCCCGCCTCCTTTCTACCAATGTCTGCATCACTGGCGCGCTCACTGTCTTTGTTAGGAACATGAGCAGTGGCTAGCTGCTGCAAATCAAAGTTCATCAAATCAATCAGCAAACAACACATATGAAATTTGAGCAGTGCGGCTAAATACCTTCTTCAGCAGCTGCCCCACGGAATCGTCCTTTTGGCGGCACATCACACGTGTGAAAAATCTCGGCAACGACTTGGGGTGCGGTGATTTTGTCCCATTCCACAGTATGCCGAGCTTGGCTGCAATTATCATATTCTGCAAGATATTTTGCCTCCGAGATTCTTCGTAGGCATTCTCGAGGGGAATATCTAGCAGGCATTACAAAAAAAACAGATGCTAATAACAAGCAGTGGAAGCAAGCAATAAACTAGTCTCGGAAATCAAATACATAACAAAAGCTGCCGGACAAAGTGTTCAACCTTGGTCGACTGGGGAGGTGGCGCGTTGGCCGTTCGGTTTGGTTCGGTGGATCATGGTGGCGCTTTGTGTACCGATCTCGCCGGCCGGTAAGATGAACCAGTGAGTCGGGGAAGCAGATCCGACGAAGCGGACGGAGTGTGGTTGACGGCGTCGCTGAGCTGGCTCCGGCGCGGTGGATGTCGGCTACGGATGGAGGACTGAGAGGGAGCGAGACGGACTAGGTGCGAGGTAGGGAGAGAGGCCCTTGCTTGTCCGTGGGTGGGGCTGGATATAGGGGAAATGAAAGCCTTAGAAGATAGCATCCTGCTAATTTATGGTGCTGAACTAGAAAATCCCGCCAATATATGGTGCTGAATTGCGGGCGGCTCATAGCTTGTGCACAAATAAAATGGGAAAATCCAAAAAATGTAGTTCAACAAAAAAAACTCTAGTAGGCAAAGTCGCTAGCTCGCCATGAGAAGATGCACTCCGCCAAAAAAATGTCATGACAAGCTAGTTTGCTATGGATCTTGCATTAACCCTGCTCGATAAAATGGTGGGCAAAAAAAGACAAGCTAAATCAAAAATAATGGTGGTAGAAAGATGTAACTCTCAAATGTAAACTCTACTAAACAGGGCCAGCTCAAAAATATGCCTCATATTATTAGTACTTCCTCCGGTCCATATTAACTGCCACTAAAATGGATGTATCTACAAATACATCCATTTGAGTGGCATGTATATGGATAGGAGTAGTAGATCAAGGAGTTGCGAGACAGTGGAGGAAATGAGGTGGGGAGGAGGAGGGTGACGACCAGACCCCCACCTCCACGGCACCGCATAAATAGAAGCTAAAATATGTGAAACAGTGGAGGAAATGAGGTGGAAAGGTCTTCTTTTTAGCCCCAGCGTCACCGCAGATCAGGTGACATGCACCTATTGCATGTCACCGTGTGACATGCGGTTTAAATTCAAATTTGAACACTGCGAACAAATCTGAAAAAAATCATGCATGTTCATAGATATTAAGATAACCCCTAAAAAATTCAGATCAAAATTCGAAACATACATCGAGAAACAAAAAAGAGAAATCTGTCATGAATAGTTCCCGAATTCAAATCTGAGTTTCTCTGTAGACTATTCCCATCTGAGTTTCTCTTTTTTGTTTCTCGATGTATGTTTCGAATTTTGATCTGAAATTTTTAGGGGTTATCTTAATATGAGCTGTGAACGTGCATGATTTGTTTCAGATTTTTTTCGCAATGTTTAAATTTGGATTTAGGCCGCATGTCACCTCGCTACCGCTCGAGAAATGGAGCCCCTCTCCGCTGGGCTCCATAAAAGCTTCACTGCTCGTGTCAGACTGTTGAAGACACTGGCAAGTGCATGTCAGGGGGACAGAGAATAAATTTCGTCCACGCGTCGGCGCGTGCTGTCTACCCCAAACCCTAAACTCTGTCTTTATGAAGTCAAGCATGCATGAAGAGAAGTGGTTTTTGGTTTCAAACATGGAAATTTCAAAAACCCTCTCAAGAGCTACATTTTGGAGTGACTAATTTTTCATATTCATGATTTAAACTTGTTTAAATGGGCATAAAAATAGGCATAAAATTCAAAATAAATCAAAATAAATGAAAAACCAAGGCACATAGTCTTCTTATGTCATATAGTAAGCATTCAATTAAGTTGATAAACAAGGTCTAGACATATTCGAACCAGAAAAATCATGTATCTACCCCCTAACCCTAAACTCTGTCTTATGAAGTCAAGCATGAAGAGATGTGGTTTTTGGTTTCAAACATGGAAATTTCGAAAACCCTCCCAAGAGCTTCATTTTGGAGTGACTAAGAAGCATACATGCTTACTTTTTTATATTCATGTTTTAAACTTGTTCAAATCTTGGTCAAACCTAGGATTTGACCAAGATTCAAATGGGCATAAAAATTCAAAAAAATGAAGAAAAAAATGAAAAACCAAGGTCTTCTTATGTCATATAGTAAGCATTCAATTAAGTTGATAAACAAGGTCTAGACGTTTTAAACCTGAAAAATCATGTATCTACCCCCTAACCCTAAACTCTGTCTTATGAAGTCAAGCATGCATGGTGAAGAGAAGTGGTTTTTGGTTTCAAACATGGAAATTTTAAAAACCCTCCCAAGAGCTTCATTTTGGGGTGACTAAGAAGGATACATGATTACTTTGTCATATTCATGTCTTAAACTTGTTTAAGTCATGGTCAAACCTAGGATTTGACCAAGATTCAAATGGGCATAAGAATTCAAAAAAAACCAAAGCACATAGTCTGTGTATGTCATATAGTAAGCATTCAAGTTGATAAACAAGGTCTAGACATATTCAAACCAGAAAAATCATGGAAATTTCAAAAACCTCCCACGAGCTTCATTTTGGAGTGACTAAGAAGGATCGATGCAGGTTACTTTTCATATTATTCATGTTTTAAACTTGTTTAAATCTTGGTCAAACCTAGGATTTGACCAAGATTCAACAAATGGGGATAAAAAAATGAAAACCCAATGCACATAGTCTTCTTATGTCATATAATAAGCATACAATTAAGTTGATAAACAAGGTCTAGACATATTCAAACCAGAAAAATCATGTATGTGGCTACCCCTAACCCTAAACTCTGTCTTATGAAGTCAAGCATGAAGAGATGTGGTTTTTGGTTTCAAACATGGAAATTTCAAAAACCCTTCCAAGAGCTTCATTTTGGAGTGACTAAGAAGCATACATGCTTACCTTTTCATATTCATGTTTTAAACTTGTTCAAATCTTGGTCAAACCTAGGATTTGACAAAGATTCAAATGGGCATAAAAATTCAAATAAAATGAATACCAAGGTCTTCTTATGTCATATAGTATGTGCGCATTCACTTAAGTTGATAAACAAGGTCTAGACATATTAAACCTGAAAAATCATGCATGTATCTACCCCTAACCCTAAACTCTGTCTTATAAAGTCAAGCATGCATGGTGAAGATAAGTGGTTTTTGGTTTCAAACATGGAAATTTCAAAAACCCTCCTAATTAAGAGCTTCATTTTGGAGTGACTAAGAAGGATACATGCTTACTTTTACATATTCATGTTTTAAACTTGTTTAAGTCGTGGTCAAACCTAGGATTTGACCAAGATTTAAATGGGCATAAAAATTCAAAAACAAAATCAAAAACCAAAGCAAGTCTTTGCATGTCATATAGTAAGCATTCAAGTTGATAAACAAGGTCTAGACATATTCAAACCAGAAAATCATGTATATATCTACCCCTAACC
Organism: Lolium multiflorum; assembly: GCA_030979885.1. Classification (NCBI taxonomy): domain Eukaryota; kingdom Viridiplantae; phylum Streptophyta; class Magnoliopsida; order Poales; family Poaceae; genus Lolium; species Lolium multiflorum. Next base: position 61,013,255 of record CM061747.1, on the reverse strand, counting down.
CTAAACTCTATCTTTATGAAGTCAAGCATGCATGAAGAGAAGTGGTTTTAGGTTTCAAACATGGAAATTTCAAAAACCATCCCAAGAGCTACATTTTGGAGTGACTAAGAAGGATATATAGATGCTTAATTTTGCATATTCATGATTTAAACTTGTTCAAATCTTGGTCAAACCTATGATTTGACCAAGATTCAAATGGGCATTAAAAAATAGAAAAATGAAAAACCAAAGCACATAATCTTCTTATGTCATATAGTAAGCATTAAAGTTGATAAACACAAGGTCTAGACATATTCAAACCATACAAATCATGTATCTACCCCTAACCCTAAACTCTGTCTTATGAAGTCAAGCATGAAGAGATGTGGTTTTTGGTTTCAAACATGGAAATTTCAAATACCCTTCCAAGAGCTTCATTTTGGAGTGACTAAGAAGCATACATGCTTACCTTTTCATATTCATGTTTTAAACTTGTTCAAATCTTGGTCAAACCTAGGATTTGACCAAGATTCAAATGGGCATAAAAATTCAAAAAAATGAATACCAAGATCTTCTTATGTCATATAGTATGCGCGCATTCAATTAAGTTGATAAACAAGGTATAGACATATTAAACCTGAAAAATCATGTATCTACCCCTAACCCTAAACTCTGTCTTATAAAGTCAAGCATGCATGGTGAAGATAAGTGGTTTTTGGTTTCAAACATGGAAATTTCAAAAACCCTCCTAATTAAGAGCTTCATTTTGGAGTGACTAAGAAGGATACATGCTTACTTTTTCATATTCATGTTTTAAACTTGTTTAAATCTTGGTCAAACCTAGGAAAATCATAAATATATCTACCCCTAACCCTAAACTCTGTCTTATGAAGTCAATCATGAAGAGAAGTGGTTTTGGGTTTCCTACATGGAAATTTCAAAAACCTCCCAAAAACTTCATTTTAGAGTGACTAAGAACGATACATGCTTCCCTTTTCATTTTCATGTTTTAAACTTGTTTAAATTATCTTGGTCAAATCTAGGATTTGACAAGATTCAAATGGGCATCAAAATAAAAAAATCAGAAAAATGAAAAACCAAAGCACATAGTTTTCTTATGTCATATAGTAAGCATTAAAGTTGACAAACAAGGTCTAGACATATTCAAACCAGACAAATCATGTATCTATACCCCCTAACCCCTAAACTATGTCTTATGAAGTCAAACATGAAGAGAAGTGGTTTTGGGTTTCAAACATGGAAATTTCAAATACCCTTCCAAGAGCTTCATTTTGGAGTGACTAAGAAGCATACATGCTTACCTTTTCATATTCATGTTTAAACTTGTTCAAATCTTGGTCAAACCTAGGATTTGACCAAGATTCAAATGGGCATCAAAAATAAAAAATTAGAAAAATGAAAAACCAAAGCACATAGTTTTCTTATGTTATATAGTAAGCATTCAAGTTGATAAACAAGGTCTGGACATATTCAAACCAGAAAAATCATGTATGTGGCTACCCCTAACCCTAAACTCTGTCTTATGAAGTCAAGCATGAAGAGATGTGGTTTTTGGTTTCAAACATGGAAATTTCGAAAACCCTTCCAAGAGCTTCATTTTGGAGTGACTATTTAAGAAGCATACATGCTTACCTTTTCATATTCATGTTTTAAACTTGTTCAGATCTTGGTCAAACCTAGGATTTGACCAAGATTCAAATGGGCATAAAAATTCAAAAAAAATGAATACCAAGATCTTCTTATGTCATATAGTATGTGCGCATTCAATTAAATTGATAAACAAGGTCTAGACATATTAAACCTGAAAATCATGTATCTACCCCTAACCCTAAACTCTGTCTTATAAAATCAAGCATGCATGGTGAAGATAAGTGGTTTTTGGTTTCAAACATGGAACTTTCAAAAACCCTCCTAATTAAGAGCTTCATTTTGGAGTGACTAAGAAGGATACATGCTTACTTTTTCATATTCATGTTTTAAACTTGTTTAAATCTTGGTCAAACCTAGGAAAATCATGTATATATCTACCCCTAACCCTAAACTCTGTCTTATGAAGTCAATAATGAAGAGAAGTGGTTTTGGGTTTCCTACATGGAAATTTCAAAAACCTCCCAAAAACTTCATTTTAGAGTGACTAAGAATGATACATGCTTCCCTTTTCATTTTCATGTTTTAAACTTGTTTAAATTATCTTGGTCAAATCTAGGATTTGACAAGATTCAATGCAAATGGGGGCATCAAAATAAAAAAATCAGAAAAATGAAAAACCAAAGCACATAGTTTTCTTATGTCATATAGTAAGCATTAAAGTTGACAAACAAGGTCTAGACATATTCAAACCAGACAAATCATGTATCTATACTCCCTAACCCCTAAACTATGTCTTATGAAGTCAAGCATGAAGAGAAGTGGTTTTGGGTTTCAAACATGGAAATTTCAAAAACCTCCCAGAAGCTTCATTTTAGAGTGACTAAGATGGATACATGCTTCCCTTTTCATTTTCATGCTTTAAACTTGTTTAAATTATCTTGGTCAAATCTAGGATTTGACAAGATTCAAATGGGCATCAAAATAAAAAAATCAAAAAATGAAAAACCAAAGCACATAGTTTTCTTATGTCATATAGTAAGCATTAAAGTTGACAAACAAGGTCTAGACATATTCAAACCAGACAAGTCATGTATCTATACCCCTAACCCCTAAACTATGTCTTATGAAGTCAAGCATGAAGAGAAGTGGTTTTGGGTTTCAAACATGGAAATTTCAAAAACCTCCCAGAAGCTTCATTTTAGAGTGACTAAGATGGATACATGCTTCCCTTTTCATTTTCATGTTTTAAACTTGTTTAAATTATCTTGGTCAAATCTAGGATTTGACAAGATTCAAATGGGCATCAAAATAAAAAAATCAAAAAAATCAAAAACCAAAGCACATAGTTTTCTTATGTCATATAGTAAGCATTAAAGTTGACAGACAAGTTCTAGACATATTCAAACCAGACAAATCATGTATCTACCCCTAACCCTAAACTATGTCTTATGAAGTCAAGCATGAATAGAAGTCGTTTTGGGTTTCAAACATGGAAATTTCAAGAACATCCCAAAAGCTTCATTTTAGAGTGACTAAGAAGGATCCATGATTACCTTTTCATTTTCATGTTATAAACTTGTTTAAATCTTGGTCAAACCTAGGATTTGACCAAGATTCAAATGGACACAAAATTTAAAAAATCAGAAATATGAAAACCAAAGTACATAGTCTTCTTATGTCATATCGTAAGCATTCAAGTTGATAAACTCGGTCTTATGAAGTCTAGCATGAAGAGAAGTCGTTTTGGGTTTCAAACGTTTAAGCCAAAAGCCCCATTTCAAATATTTCAAACTTATTCAAATTTGGTTCAAATTTGAAAGACATACAAGTTATAGCACACATAGTGCATACATGTTCACACATACTGCACTAGATGCTAACCCTACAGTTTAGGGGCGGACCTAGGATAAATTTTTAGAGGGGGCAAACATATGATAAGTGATGCAAATATCATATTACAAGGTTTCAGAAAATTGAGTGGGGGCAGCTGCCCCCCTTGGCTATAGTCTGGATCCGCCCATGCTATAGTTTGAGGCCATTTGGATGACGTCGAAAAAAATCTTTGATTAGAAATGGGGTTGTTCGAACCCCGTAGTTGGATTTTTTTGAACCTTGATCTGTAGTACTGGGCAAAACCCTAGTTTAACCTAGTATATTTAATTATAGATTCGTAGGTTGAATTTTCTACCTTTTTATTATTACTATGCAGCACATATGTGTTTGCCCGTCGAGTGAAACTCGGAGGAAGAGGGATCACTCGGAAGGAGAGAAGAAGGGAGAGCATTATGGTGTCTCCCCTTTTTCGGGTGATGATGTTGACTTTTGTGCAGGGTTTGTCAGTGAGCGGGGAGGTGCGCGAGCGAGTCGAGCGAGGCCGAGAATGAGAGAGATTTGTTTTTTTGTGAGAGGGACAACCGAAGGATCCTGAAGGACCCAGAGACTTCCAATACGCATCCTGATGCGTCTTCTCTTGACAAAGAAAATGGCTGGGAGTTTGCGTACCTATTGCACGTGACCTGTGCTCACTGAAGTGTGGGACCTCACGCATGGGCACCACACGTAAGTGACAGACCTGTTGGTGTAAAAACTCGGTTGATTAGTATAGTGCATTAGAACAAAGTTTCCTATGGATTCAAGGGTAGGAAATCCAAGTTAACTCATTTACATGACATTATTTTTTCCATTAAGCAAAGTTAACACATCTATCAATTGGTACATTTTGGAGTGACTAAGAAGGATCCAGGCTTACTTATTCGTTTTCACGTGTTAAACTTGTCTAAATCTTGGTCAAACCTAGGATTTGACCAAGATTCAAATGGGCAGAAAATTAAAAAAACAGAAAAATGAAAAACCAAAGCACATAGTCTTCTTATGTCATATAGTAAGCATTAAAGTTGATAAACAAGGTCTAGACATATTCAAACCATACAAATCATGTATCTACCCCTAACCCTAAACTATGTCTTATGAAGTCAATCATGAAGAGAAGTGGTTTTGGGTTTCAAACATGGAAATTTCAAGAACCTCCCAAAATCTTCATTTTAGAGTGACTAAGAAGGATCCAGGCTTACCTTTTCATTTTCATGTTTTAAACTTGTTTAAATCCTGGTCAAACCTAGGATTTGACAAAGATTCAAATATATGGGCATAAATTCAAAAAAATAGAAAAATGAAAAACCAAAGCACATAATCTTCTTATGTCATATAGTAAGCATTAAAGTTGATAAACAAGGTCTAGACATATTCAAACCATACAAATCATGTATCTACCCCTAACCCTAAACTCTGTCTTATGAAGTCAAGCATGAAGAGATGTGGTTTTTGGTTTCAAACATGGAAATTTCAAATACCCTTCCAAGAGCTTCATTTTGGAGTGACTAAGAAGCATACATGCTTACCTTTTCATATTCATGTTTTAAACTTGTTCAAATCTTGGTCAAACCTAGGATTTGACCAAGATTCAAATGGGCATAAAAATTCAAAAAAAATGAATACCAAGATCTTCTTATGTCATATAGTATGCGCACATTCAATTAAGTTGATAAACAAGGTCTAGACATATTAAACCTGAAAAATCATGTATCTACCCCTAACCCTAAACTCTGTCTTATAAAGTCAAGCATGCATGGTGAAGATAAGTGGTTTTTGGTTTCAAACATGGAAATTTCAAAAACCCTCCTAATTAAGAGCTTCATTTTGGAGTGACTAAGAAGGATACATGCTTACTTTTTCATATTCATGTTTTAAACTTGTTTAAATCTTGGTCAAACCTAGGAAAATCATGTATATATCTACCCCTAACCCTAAACTCTGTCTTATGAAGTCAATCATGAAGAGAAGTGGTTTTGGGTTTCCTACATGGAAATTTCAAAAACCTCCCAAAAACTTCATTTTAGAGTGACTAAGAACGATACATGCTTCCCTTTTCATTTTCATGTTTTAAACTTGTTTAAATTATCTTGGTCAAATCTAGGATTTGACAAGATTCAAATGGGCATCAAAATAAAAAAATCAGAAAAATGAAAAACCAAAGCACATAGTTTTCTTATGTCATATAGTAAGCATTAAAGTTGACAAACAAGGTCTAGACATATTCAAACCAGACAAATCATGTATCTATACCCCCTAACCCCTAAACTATGTCTTATGAAGTCAAGCATGAAGAGAAGTGGTTTTGGTTTTCAAACATGGAAATTTCAAAAACCTCCCAGAAGCTTCATTTTAGAGTGACTAAGATGGATACATGCTTCCCTTTTCATTTTCATGCTTTAAACTTGTTTAAATTATCTTGGTCAAATCTAGGATTTGACAAGATTCAAATGGGCATCAAAATAAAAAAATCAGAAAAATGAAAAACCAAAGCACATAGTTTTCTTATGTCATATAGTAAGCATTAAAGTTGACAAACAAGGTCTAGACATATTCAAACCAGACAAATCATGTATCTATATACCCCTAACCCTAAACTATGTCTTATGAAGTCAAGCATGAAGAGAAGTGGTTTTGGGTTTCAAACATGGAAATTTCAAAAACCTCCCAGAAGCTTCATTTTAGAGTGACTAAGATGGATACATGCTTCCCTTTTCATTTTCATGTTTTAAACTTGTTTAAATTATCTTGGTCAAATCTAGGATTTGACAAGATTCAAATGGGCATCAAAATAAAAAAATCAGAAAAATGAAAAACCAAAGCACATAGTTTTCTTATGTCATATAGTAAGCATTAAAGTTGACAAACAAGTTCTAGACATATTCAAACCAGACAAATCATGTATCTACCCCTAACCCTAAACTATGTCTTATGAAGTCAAGCATGAAGAGAAGTCGTTTTGGGTTTCAAACATGGAAATTTCAAGAACATCCCAAAAGCTTCATTTTAGAGTGACTAAGAAGGATCCATGATTACCTTTTCATTTTCATGTTATAAACTTGTTTAAATCTTGGTCAAACCTAGGATTTGACCAAGATTCAAATGGACACAAAATTTAAAAAATCAGAAATATGAAAACCAAAGTACATAGTCTTCTTATGTCATATCGTAAGCATTCAAGTTGATAAACAAGGTCTAGACATATTCAAACCATACAAATCATGTATCTACCCTTAACCCCTAAACTATGTCTTATGAAGTCAAGCCTGAAGAGAAGTGGTTTTGGGTTTCTGATACGTCCCCGACGTATCCAAAATTTCTGTCGTTCCATGCTTGTTTTATGATAATACTTACATGTTTTGCTTGCACTTTATGATGTTTTTATGCGTTTTCCGGAACTAACCTATTAACGAGATGCCACAGTGCAGTTCTGTTTCTGCTGTTTTTGGTTCCAGAAAGGCTGTTCGGGCAATATTCTCGGAATTGGACGAAATCAACGCCAAACCTCCTATTTTTCCCGGAAGGCTCCAGAACACCGAAGAAGAGTCGGAGAGGGGCCAGGGGGCCACCACACCACATGGCGGCGCGGGCCAGACCCTGGCCGCGCCGGCCTAGGGTGTGGCGCCCCCAGGTGCCCCCCTGCGCCGCCTCTTCGCCTATAAAATCCCTTTCGACCTAAAAACACCGTACCACTTGACGAAACTCCAAAAAGACTCCAGGGGCGCCGCCACCATCGCGAAACTCCAATTCGGGGGACAGAAGTCTCTGTCCCGGCACCCTGCCGGGACGGGGAAGTGCCCCCGGAAGCCATCTCCATCAACGCCACCGCCTCCATCATGCTCCGTGAGTAGTTCCCCCATGGACTACGGGTTCTAGCTGTAGCTAGTTGGTATTCTCTCCCCCATGTACTTCAATACAATGATCTCATGAGCTGCCTTACATGATTGAGATTCATCTGATGTAATCGGTGTTGTGTTTGTCGGGATCCGATGGATTGTTACATTATGATTGTCTATCTACAAAGTTTATGAAGTTATTGTTGCTGCAATCTTGTTATGCTTAATGCTTGTCACTAGGGCCCGAGTGGCATGATCTTAGATTTGAGCTCTATACTTATTGCTTAGATTGTATCTACAAGTTGTATGCACATGTCACTGTCCGGAACCAATGGCCCCGAAGTGACAGAAATCGGGACAACCGGAGGGGATGGTAGTGATGTGAGGATCACATGTTTTCACAGAGTGTTAATGCTTTGCTCCGGTGCTCTATTAAAAGGAGTACCTTAATTTCCAGTAGATTCCCTAGAGGCCCGGCTGCCACCGGCTGGTAGGACAAAAGATGTTGTGCAAGTTTCTCATTGCGAGCACGTACGACTATTATTGGAAAACATGCCTACATGATTAATGATCTTGATATTCTGTCTTAATGCTATTTCAATCCTATCAATTGCCCAACTGTAATTTGTTCACCCAACACTTGTTATTGGAGAGTTACCACTAGTGTAGATAGCTGGGAACCCCGGTCCATCTTTCATCATCATATACTCGTTCTACATGTCAACTATTTTCTGGTACCATTGCTCTCATATTACTACTACTGCTGCTGTGTTACTGTTACTATTGCTCTCATATCACTGCTACTTTCACATCACCCCTGTTGCTAGTGCTTTTCCAGGTGCAGCTGAATTGACAACTCAGTTGTTAAGGCTTATAAGTATTCTTTACCTCCCCTTGTGTCGAATCAATAAATTTGGGTTTTACTTCCCTCGAAGACTGTTGCGATCCCCTATACTTGTGGGTCATCAAGACTATTTTCTGGCGCCGTTGCCGGGGAGGCATAGCTCTACTCATAAGTTCACCTGGGGAGTACACTCTACCTCTCTCTCTGCTTTTATTTTATTTTGTCTTGCTAGTTTATTTCTGTCTAGTTTATTTGTGCTTAGTTTATTTCTGTCTAGTTTTATTTTGCTTAGTTTACTTTTGTCTAGTTTATTTTTGTCTTGTTTTATTTTCCCTATATACCCGAAAATCCATAAAAATTTGAAAAACCTAAAAATTAAAAACTGTTGTTATGGGAGAACCAACAACCTACTTGGAGCTTATAGAATGTTATAATAATTATAGAGAATCAAGAAACGGTAAAATAATGAGTGCTATGATAGAAAAATTGAATACAATTGCTGAAATCTTGCTTAGACGCCATGATATAAACTGTTGCTCTCAACAGGATACTAAACATCTTAAATTTCAATGTGGCTCTAGTGAGGAATTTTTAATTAAGAACTATAATCGGAATTGCTATATTCATTATGGGTTCGAAGAGGTAGAACAATTTGTCTTATTTATGGGAGCCTCCGAGATAGAATCCTTCATGGTTGAGAATTATGAAACTTGTGCTATTTGTAAGGACCTTAAAGATTATGTCTCTACTATCCTTAATTCTTGTATAGAATGCTACAGTAGGAATCCGTATATCCTTGATTATAAAGAGAGACACATTAATGCACAAGAATGCACTCACAATTTGCAGGAACCGGTGGAAGAAGAAATTGATGAACCTGAAAGCTCATTGGATGAAAAAGAGGAGGAAATTGATGAACCTGAAAGCTCATTGGATGAAAAAGAAGAGGAGAGTGATGAACAAAAGGAGGAAGAATGGATTAGCTACCCATGCCAACCTTCTAATGAGAGTAACTCTTCATCTCTTACACTATTTGATTGTCCTCCATGCTTACCGAAAGAGGTTGAATGTTATGTTCCTGTGGATTCTCTTGAAATATTTCCTATAAGTAAAACTTGTGAGAATAATTATGCTGCTGTTATATATGATAATCCATGCTACTTTGATAAATCTTATGATAATGCTTTGTTTGTGCCTGATGTCGAAATGCATGGTACTAAAGAATTTTGCTTGGCAAATGTTTATGATAAAGCTCTAGATGATGGTCCTATGTTACTTGATAATATTAATTGTACTACTAATGAAAATGGGATTGGAGAGTTCTTGACATTATCTATGTGTCCCATATCTCTTGAGATTGATCATTCATCTTGCTATATTATTGATAAAAGTGTGTTCGAAAGTTTTAATTCCACTATTTTTGAGCTTGATAAAAATTATATGTTTGTGGATCATGAAAAGTATGCTGCATGTGATAGTTATATTGTTGAGTTTATTCATGAAGCTACTGAAAATTATTATGAGAGAGGAAAATATGGTTGTAGAAATTTGCATGGTACTAAAACACCTCTCTATATGCTTAAAATTTTGAAGTTACACTTGTTTTATCTTCCTATGCTTGTTACTTTGCTTTTCATGAACTTGTTTATTTACAAGATTCCTTTACATAGGAAGCATGTTAGACTTAAATGTGTTTTGGATTTGCTTTTTGATGCTCTCTTTTACCTCTACTCTTGTTTCTTGCGAGTGCATCATTTAAAACTGCTGAGCCCATCTTGATGGCTATAAAGAAAGAACTTCTTGGGAGATAACCCATGTGTTATTTTGCTACAGTAATTTGTTTTATATTTGTGTCTTGGAAGTTGTTTACTACTGTAGCAACCTCTCCTTATCTTAGTTTTGTGTTTTGTTGTGCCAAGTGAAGCCTCTAATCGAAGGTTGATACTAGATTTGGATTTCTGCGCAGAAACAGATTTCTATCTGTCACGAATCTGGGCTGTTTTCTCTGTAGGTAACTCAGAAAAATATGCCAATTTACGTGCGTGATCCTCAGATATGTACGCAACTTTCATTAGTTTTGAGTTTTCTGATTTGAGCAACGGAAGTACCATTTTAAAATTCGTGTTTACTGGCTGTTCTGTTTTGGCAGATTCTGTCTCTGTTTTTTTGCATTGTCTCTTGTGGACTTTAAGCGAGGTTTTCTAGACGTGGAGAGCTGTAGCTAATGTTTTATTGAGTTCTTGCAATGTGCCACTACAGGACCAAGGTGGATTCAAATTTTTTGAGTACTAACCCCTCTAATGAAGTTTATGAGAAGTTTGGTGTGAAGGAAGTTTTCAAGGGTCAAGAGAGGAGGATGATATATGATCAAGAAGAGTGAAAAGTCTAAGCTTGGGGATGCCCCCGTGGTTCATCCCTGCATATTTCAAGAAGACTCAAGCGTCTAAGCTTGGGGATGCCCAAGGCATCCCCTTCTTCATCAACTTATCAGGTTTCTTCTATTGAAACTATATTTTTATTCGGTCACATCATATGTGCTTTACTTGGAGCGTCTGTGTGTTTTTATTTTTGTTTGTGTTTGAATAAAGATGGATCCTAGCAATCCTTGTTTGGGAGAGAGACACGCTCCGCTTTTTCATATGAACACTTGTTCTTCGTTTTACTTTTAATGTTCAATGATAAAAGTTGGAAGCTACAATACTTATTGGTATTTGGTTGGAAATAGAAAATGCCTCATAATGTCTTGAATAATTTGACACTTGGCAATTGTTTTGAGCTCTCAAGTAGATCATGATTAAGTTTTTTCATGTAGTTTAAACCTATTAGTGGAGAACTACCGTAGAGCTTGTTAAAATTGGTTTGCATGATTGGTCTCTCTTAAGGTCTAGATATTTTCTAGTAAAAGTGTTTGAGCAACAAGGAAGACAGTGTAGAGTATTATAATGCTTGCAATATGTTCTTATGTAAGTTTTGTTGTACCGGTTCATACTTGTGTTTGCTTCAAATAACCTTGCTAGCCTAAGCCTTGTATCGAGAGGGAATACTTCTCATGCATCCAAAATCCTTGAGCCAACCACTATGCCATTTGTGTCCACCATACCTACCTACTACATGGTATTTCTCCGCCATTCCAAAGTAAATTGCTTGAGTGCTACCTTTAAACAATTCAAAATTTATCACCTCTGATTTGTGTCAATGTTTTATAGCTCATGAGGAAGTATGTGGTGTTTATCTTTCAATCTTGTTGGGCAACTTTCACCAATGGACTAGTGGCTTCATCCGCTTATCCAATAATTTTGCAAAAAGAGCTGGCAATGGGATTCCCAGTCCCAAATTAATTAACCAAAATAGACACTCCTCCATGGTATGTGATTGTTGGACGGCACCCGAAGGATTCGGTTAGCCATGGCTTGTGTAAGCAAAGGTTGGGGGAGTGTCATCATCATAATAAAACTTAAATAAAAAGGCACTCCTTCATGGTATGAGATTGTTGGCAGGCACCCGAGGATTCGGTTAGCCATGGTTTGTGAAAGAAAGGTTGGAAGGAGTGCCACACAAAAATAAAATAAAATGGGAGCCGCTCTTTGAAGGTTTGTCTAGCAAGGGGGTTAGAGTGCCCACTACCATTCGTTGACAACAACAAACACCTCTCAAAACTTTTACTTTTATGCTCTCTTTATGTTTTCAAAACCAAAGCTCTAGCACAAATATAGCAATCGATGCTTCCCTCTGCGAAGGGCCATTCTTTTACTTTATGTTGAGTCAGTTTACCTACTTCCTTCCATCTTAGAAGCAAACACTTGTGTCAACTGTGCATTGATTCTTACATACTTGCTTATTTGCATTCATCATATTACTTTGTGTTGACAATTATCCATGAGATATGCATGTTGAAAGTTGAAAGCAACCGCTGAAACTTATATCCTCCTTTGTGTTGCTTCGATGCCTTTACTATGAACTTATTGCTTTATGAGTTAACTCTTGTGCAAGACTTTTGATGCTTGTCTTGAAAGTACTCTCCATGAAAAGTTTTGCTATATGTTATCTACTTGTTAGCAACTATAGATCATTGCCTTGAGTCACTTCATTCATTTCATATGCTTTGTAATAGTATGATCAAGGTTATGTAAGTAGCATGTCACTACAGAAATTATTCTTTTTATCGTTTACCTGCTCGGGACGAGCAGAACTAAGCTTGGGGATGCTGATACGTCCCCGACGTATCCATAATTTCTGTCGTTCCATGCTTGTTTTATGACAATACTTACATGTTTTGCTTGCACTTTATGATGTTTTTATGCGTTTTCCGGAACTAACCTATTAACGAGATGCCACAGTGCCAGTTCCTGTTTTCTGCTGTTTTTGGTTCAGAAAGGCTGTTCGGGCAATATTCTCGGAATTGGACGAAATCAACGCCAAACCTCCTATTTTTCCCGGAAGGCTCCAGAACACCGAAGAAGAGTCGGAGAGGGGCCAGGGGGCCACCACACCACATGGCGGCGCGGGCCAGGCCTGGCCGCGCCGGCCTAGGGTGTGGCGCCCCCAGGTGCCCCCCTGCGCCGCCTCTTCGCCTATAAAATCCCTTTCGACCTAAAAACACCGTACCACTTGACGAAACTCCAAAAAGACTCCAGGGGCGCCGCCACCATCGCGAAACTCCAATTCGGGGGACAGAAGTCTCTGTCCCGGCACCCTGCCGGGACGGGGAAGTGCCCCCGGAAGCCATCTCCATCAACGCCACCGCCTCCATCATGCTCCGTGAGTAGTTCCCCCATGGACTACGGGTTCTAGCTGTAGCTAGTTGGTATTCTCTCCCCCATGTACTTCAATACAATGATCTCATGAGCTGCCTTACATGATTGAGATTCATCTGATGTAATCGGTGTTGTGTTTGTCGGGATCCGATGGATTGTTACATTATGATTGTCTATCTACAAAGTTTATGAAGTTATTGTTGCTGCAATCTTGTTATGCTTAATGCTTGTCACTAGGGCCCGAGTGGCATGATCTTAGATTTGAGCTCTATACTTATTGCTTAGATTGTATCTACAAGTTGTATGCACATGTCACTGTCCGGAACCAATGGCCCCGAAGTGACAGAAATCGGGACAACCGGAGGGGATGGTAGTGATGTGAGGATCACATGTTTTCACGGAGTGTTAATGCTTTGCTCCGGTGCTCTATTAAAAGGAGTACCTTAATTTCCAGTAGATTCCCTAGAGGCCCGGCTGCCACCGGCTGGTAGGACAAAAGATGTTGTGCAAGTTTCTCATTGCGAGCACGTACGACTATTATTGGAAAACATGCCTACATGATTAATGATCTTGATATTCTGTCTTAATGCTATTTCAATCCTATCAATTGCCCAACTGTAATTTGTTCACCCAACACTTGTTATTGGAGAGTTACCACTAGTGTAGATAGCTGGGAACCCCGGTCCATCTTTCATCATCATATACTCGTTCTACATGTCAACTATTTTCTGGTACCATTGCTCTCATATTACTACTACTGCTGCTGTGTTACTGTTACTATTGCTCTCATATCACTGCTACTTTCACATCACCCCTGTTGCTAGTGCTTTTCCAGGTGCAGCTGAATTGACAACTCAGTTGTTAAGGCTTATAAGTATTCTTTACCTCCCCTTGTGTCGAATCAATAAATTTGGGTTTTACTTCCCTCGAAGACTGTTGCGATCCCCTATACTTGTGGGTCATCAAAACATGGAAATTTCAAAAACCTCCGGGAAGCATTTTAGAGTGACTAAGAAGGATCACTTGGATTCATTTTTTGCTGAAACTTGTTTAAATCTTGGTCAAACCTAGGATTTGACCAAGATTCAAATGGGCATAAAATTCAAAAAAATTAGAAAAATGAAAAACAAAAGCACATAGTCTTCTTATGTCATATAGTAAGCATTCAAGTTGATAAACAAGGTTTAGACATATTCAAACCAGACAAATCATGTATCTACCCCCTAACCCTAAACTCGGTCTTATGAAGTCTAGCATGAAGAGAAGTCGTTTTGGGTTTCAAACGTTTAAGCCAAAAGCCCCATTTCAAATATTTCAAACTTATTCAAATTTGGTTCAAATTTGAAAGACATACAAGTTATAGCACACATAGTGCATACATGTTCACACATACTGCACTAGATGCTAACCCTACAGTTTAGGGGCGGACCTAGGATAAATTTTTAGAGGGGGCAAACATATGATAAGTGATGCAAATATCATATTACAAGGTTTCAGAAAATTGAGTGGGGGCAGCTGCCCCCCTTGGCTATAGTCTGGATCCGCCCATGCTATAGTTTGAGGCCATTTGGATGACGTCGAAAAAAATCTTTGATTAGAAATGGGGTTGTTCGAACCCCGTAGTTGGATTTTTTTGAACCTTGATCTGTAGTACTGGGCAAAACCCTAGTTTAACCTAGTATATTTAATTATAGATTCGTAGGTCGAATTTTCTACCTTTTTATTATTACTATGCAGCACATATGTGTTTGCCCGTCGAGTGAAACTCGGAGGAAGAGGGATCACTCGGAAGGAGAGAAGAAGGGAGAGCATTATGGTGTCTCCCCTTTTTCGGGTGATGATGTTGACTTTTGTGCAGGGTTTGTCAGTGAGCAGGAGGTGCGAGCGAGCGAGCGAGTCGAGCGAGGCCGAGAATGAGAGAGATTTGTTTTTTTGTGAGAGGGACAACCGAAGGATCCTGAAGGACCCAGAGACTTCCAATACGCATCCTGATGCGTCTTCTCGTGACAAAGAAAATGGCTGGGAGTTTGCGTACCTATTGCACGTGACTGTGCTCACTGAAGTGTGGGACCTCACGCATGGGCACCACACGTAAGTGACAGACCTGTTGGTGTAAAAACTCGGTTGATTAGTATAGTGCATTAGAACAAAGTTTCCTATGGATTCAAGGGTAGGAAATCCAAGTTAACTCATTTACATGACATTATTTTTTCCATTAAGCAAAGTTAACACATCTATCAATTGGTACATTTTGGAGTGACTAAGAAGGATCCAGGCTTACTTATTCATTTTCACGTGTTAAACTTGTCTAAATCTTGGTCAAACCTAGGATTTGACAAGATTCAAATGGGCGGAAAATTCAAAAAAAAAACAGAAAAATGAAAAACCAAAGCACATAGTCTTCTTATGTCATATAGTAAGCATTAAAGTTGATAAACAAGGTCTAGACATATTCAAACCATACAAATCATGTATCTACCCCTAACCCTAAACTATGTCTTATGAAGTCAATCATGAAGAGAAGTGGTTTTGGGTTTCAAACATGGAAATTTCAAGAACCTCCCAAAAGCTTCATTTTAGAGTGACTAAGAAGGATCCAGGCTTACCTTTTCATTTTCATGTTTTAAACTTGTTTAAATCCTGGTCAAACCTAGGATTTGACAAAGATTCAAATATATGGGCATAAAATTCAAAAAAAATAGAAAAATGAAAAACCAAAGCACATAATCTTCTTATGTCATATAGTAAGCATTAAAGTTGATAAACAAGGTCTAGACATATTCAAACCATACAAATCATGTATCTACCCCTAACCCTAAACTCTGTCTTATGAAGTCAAGCATGAAGAGATGTGGTTTTTGGTTTCAAACATGGAAATTTCAAATACCCTTCCAAGAGCTTCATTTTGGAGTGACTAAGAAGCATACATGCTTACCTTTTCATATTCATGTTTTAAACTTGTTCAAATCTTGGTCAAACCTAGGATTTGACCAAGATTCAAATGGGCATAAAAATTCAAAAAAAATGAATACCAAGATCTTCTTATGTCATATAGTATGCGCGCATTCAATTAAGTTGATAAACAAGGTCTAGACATATTAAACCTGAAAAATCATGTATCTACCCCTAACCCTAAACTCTGTCTTATAAAGTCAAGCATGCATGGTGAAGATAAGTGGTTTTTGGTTTCAAACATGGAAATTTCAAAAACCCTCCTAATTAAGAGCTTCATTTTGGAGTGACTAAGAAGGATACATGCTTACTTTTTCATATTCATGTTTTAAACTTGTTTAAATCTTGGTCAAACCTAGGAAAATCATGTATATATCTACCCCTAACCCTAAACTCTGTCTTATGAAGTCAATCATGAAGAGAAGTGGTTTTGGGTTTCCTACATGGAAATTTCAAAAACCTCCCAAAAACTTCATTTTAGAGTGACTAAGAACGATACATGCTTCCCTTTTCATTTTCATGTTTTAAACTTTTTTAAATTATCTTGGTCAAAATCTAGGATTTGACAAGATTCAAATGGGCATCAAAATAAAAAAATCAGAAAAATGAAAAACCAAAGCACATAGTTTTCTTATGTCATATAGTAAGCATTAAAGTTGACAAACAAGGTCTAGACATATTCAAACCAGACAAATCATGTATCTATACCCCCTAACCCTAAACTATGTCTTATGAAGTCAAGCATGAAGAGAAGTGGTTTTGGGTTTCAAACATGGAAATTTCAAAAACCTCCCAGAAGCTTCATTTTAGAGTGACTAAGATGGATACATGCTTCCCTTTTCATTTTCATGTTTTAAACTTGTTTAAATTATCTTGGTCAAATCTAGGATTTGACAAGATTCAAATGGGCATCAAAATAAAAAAATCAGAAAAATGAAAAACCAAAGCACATAGTTTTCTTATGTCATATAGTAAGCATTAAAGTTGACAGACAAGTTCTAGACATATTCAAACCAGACAAATCATGTATCTACCCCTAACCCTAAACTATGTCTTATGAAGTCAAGCATGAATAGAAGTCGTTTTGGGTTTCAAACATGGAAATTTCAAGAACATCCCAAAAGCTTCATTTTAGAGTGACTAAGAAGGATCCATGATTACCTTTTCATTTTCATGTTATAAACTTGTTTAAATCTTGGTCAAACCTAGGATTTGACCAAGATTCAAATGGACACAAAATTTAAAAAATCAGAAATATGAAAACCAAAGTACATAGTCTTCTTATGTCATATCGTAAGCATTCAAGTTGATAAACAAGGTCTAGACATATTCAAACCATACAAATCATGTATCTACCCCTAACCCTAAACTATGTCTTATGAAGTCAAGCATGAAGAGAAGTGGTTTTGGGTTTCAAACATGGAAATTTCAAAAACCTCCCAGAAGCTTCATTTTAGAGTGACTAAGAAGGATCCAGGCTTACGTTTTCATTTTCATGTTTGAAACTTGTTTAAATCTTGGTCAAACCTAGGATTTGACCAAGATTCAAATGGGCATAAAATTCAAAAAAATTAGAAAAATGAAAAACAAAAGCACATAGTCTTCTTATGTCATATAGTAAGCATTCAAGTTGATAAACAAGGTTTAGACATATTCAAACCAGACAAATCATATATCTACCCCCTAACCCTAAACTCGGTCTTATGAAGTCTAGCATGAAGAGAAGTCGTTTTGGGTTTCAAACGTTTAAGCCAAAAGCCCCATTTCAAATATTTCAAACTTATTCAAATTTGGTTCAAATTTGAAAGACATACAAGTTATAGCACACATAGTGCATACATGTTCACACATACTGCACTAGATGCTAACCCTACAGTTTAGGGGCGGACCTAGGATAAATTTTTAGAGGGGGCAAACATATGATAAGTGATGCAAATATCATATTACAAGGTTTCAGAAAATTGAGTGGGGGCAGCTGCCCCCCTTGGCTATAGTCTGGATCCGCCCATGCTATAGTTTGAGGCCATTTGGATGACGTCGAAAAAAATCTTTGATTAGAAATGGGGTTGTTCGAACCCCGTAGTTGGATTTTTTTGAACCTTGATCTGTAGTACTGGGCAAAACCCTAGTTTAACCTAGTATATTTAATTATAGATTCGTAGGTCGAATTTTCTACCTTTTTATTATTACTATGCAGCACATATGTGTTTGCCCGTCGAGTGAAACTCGGAGGAAGAGGGATCACTCGGAAGGAGAGAAGAAGGGAGAGCATTATGGTGTCTCCCCTTTTTCGGTGATGATGTTGACTTTTGTGCAGGGTTTGTCAGTGAGCAGGAGGTGCGAGCGCGAGCGAGCGAGTCGAGCGAGGCTGAGAATGAGAGAGATTTGTTTTTTGTGAGAGGGACAACCGAAGGATCCAGAAGGACCCACAGACTTCCAATACGCATCCTGATGCGTCTTCTCTTGACAAAGAAAATGGCTGGGAGTTTGCGTACCTATTGCACGTGACTTGTGCTCACTGAAGTGTGGGACCTCACGCATGGGCACCACACGTAAGTGACAGACCTGTTGGTGTAAAAAAACTCGGTTGATTAGTATAGTGCATTAGAACAAAGTTTCCTATGGATTCAAGGGTAGGAAATCCAAGTTAACTCATTTACATGACATTATTTTTTCCATTAAGCAAAGTTAACACATCTATCAATTGGTACATTTTGGAGTGACTAAGAAGGATCCAGGCTTACTTATTCGTTTTCACGTGTTAAACTTGTTCTAAATCTTGACCAAGACAAAATTGGCATAAAATTCAAAAAAAAACAGAAAAATGAAAAACCAAAGCACATAGTCTTCTTATGTCATATAGTAAGCATTAAAGTTGATAAACAAGGTCTAGACATATTCAAACCATACAAATCATGTATCTACCCCTAACCCTAAACTATGTCTTATGAAGTCAATCATGAAGAGAAGTGGTTTTGGGTTTCAAACATGGAAATTTCAAGAACCTCCCAAAAGCTTCATTTTAGAGTGACTAAGAAGGATCCAGGCTTACCTTTTCATTTTCATGTTTTAAACTTGTTTAAATCCTGGTCAAACCTAGGATTTGACAAAGATTCAAATATATGGGCATAAAATTCAAAAAAAATAGAAAAATGAAAAACCAAAGCACATAATCTTCTTATGTCATATAGTAAGCATTAAAGTTGATAAACAAGGTCTAGACATATTCAAACCATACAAATCATGTATCTACCCCTAACCCTAAACTCTGTCTTATGAAGTCAAGCATGAAGAGATGTGGTTTTTGGTTTCAAACATGGAAATTTCAAATACCCTTCCAAGAGCTTCATTTTGGAGTGACTAAGAAGCATACATGCTTACCTTTTCATATTCATGTTTTAAACTTGTTCAAATCTTGGTCAAACTTAGGATGCCTCTCTCTTGACAAAGAAGATGGCTGGGAGTTTGCCTACCTAGCGTACGTGACTTGTTCTCACTGAAGTGTGGGACCTCACGCATGGGAACCACACGTAAGTGACAGACTTGTTGCTCTAATAACTCGGGTGATCATTATACTGTATTAGTACATAGTTTCCTATGGATCCTTCTTAGTCACTCCAAAATGAAGCTCTTTGGGAGGGTTTTTGAAATTTCCATGTTTGAAACCAAAAATAAGAAGACTATGTGCCTTGATTTTTCATTTTTTAAATTTTTTGCCCATTTGAATCTTGGTCAAATCCTAGGTTTGACCATGATTTAAACAAGTTTAAAACATGAATATGAAAAATTAAGCATGTATCCTTCATAGTCACTCCAAAATGAAGCTCTTGAGAGGGTTTTTGAAATTTCCATGTTTGAAACCAAAAAACCGCGTACTTCTCTTCATGCTTGACTTCATAAGAGAGAGTTTGGGGATAGGGGTAGCTTGATACATGAATTTTCTGGTTTGAATATGTCTAGACCTTGTTTATCAACTTAATTGAATGCTTACTAGATGACATAAGATGACTATGTGCATTGGTTTTTCATTTTATTGTTTTTTTGAATTTTTATGCCCATTTGAATCTTGGTCAAATCCTAGGTTTGACCATGATTTAAACAAGTTTAAAACATGAATATGAAAAATTAAGCATCTATCCTTCTTAGTCACTCCAATATGTAGCTCTTGGGAGGGTTTTTGAAATTTCCATGCTTGAAACCAAAAACCACTTCTCTTCATGCATGCTTGACTTCTTCATAAGACAGAGTTTAGGGTTAGGGGGTAGATACATGATTTTCCTGGTTTGAATATGTGTAGACCTTGTTTATCAAATTAATTGAATGCTTACTATATAACATATAAGAAGACCTTGTTTTTTTTGAACTTTTATACCCATTTGAATCTTGGTCAAATCCTTGGTTCCACCAAGATTTGAATAAGTTAAAAACATGAATATGAAAAAGTAAGCATGTATGCTTCTTAGTCACTTCAAAATGAAGCTCTTGGGAGGGTTTTTGAATTTCCATGTTCGAAACCAAAAACCACAAATCTTCATGCTTGACTTCATGAAACAGAGTTTAGGGTTAGGGGTAGATACATGCTTGATTTTTCTTGTTTGAATATGTCTAGACCTTGT
This sequence comes from Lolium multiflorum, assembly GCA_030979885.1. NCBI lineage: Eukaryota > Viridiplantae > Streptophyta > Magnoliopsida > Poales > Poaceae > Lolium > Lolium multiflorum. The sequence continues at coordinate 60,992,794 of CM061747.1, read as the reverse complement.
TTATCAACTTAATTGAATGCCTACTATATAACATAAGAAGACCTTTTTTGTTTTTTTTTAATTTTTATACCCATTTGAATCTTGGTCAAATCCTAGGTTTCACCAAGATTTGAATAAGTTTAAAACATGAATATGAAAAAGTAAGCATGCATGTATGCTTCTTAATTAATCACTTCGAAATGAAGCTCTTGGGAGGGTTTTTGAAATTTCCATGTTTGAAACCAAAAACCACATATCTTCATGCATGCGCTTGACTTCATGAGACAGAGTTTAGTGTTAGGGGGTAGATACATGATTTCTCTGGTTTGAATATGTCTAGACCTTGTTTATCAACTTAATTGAATGCTTACTATATGACATAAGAAGACTATGTGCCTTGATTTTTTTTAAAATTTTGCCCATTTGAATCTTGGCCAAATCCTAGGTTTGACCATGATTTAAACAAGTTTAAAACATGAATATGAAAAATTAAGCATGTATCATTCGTAGTCACTCCAAAATGAAGCTCTTGAGAGGGTTTTTGAAATTTCCATGTTTGAAACCAAATAACCACGTACTTCTCTTCATGCTTGACTTCATAAGACAGAGTTTGGGGTTAGGGTTAGCTTGATACATGAATTTTCTGGTTTGAATATGTCTAGACATTGTTTATCAACTTAATTGAATGCTTACTAGATGACATAAGATGACTATGTGCATTGGTTTTTCATTTTTTTTGAATTTTTATGCCCATTTGAATCTTGGTCAAATTCTAGGTTTGACCATGATTTAATCAAGTTTAAAACATGAATATGAAAAATTAAGCATCTATCCTTCTTAGTCACTCCAATATGTAGCTCTTGGGAGGGTTTTTGAAATTTCCATGCTTGAAAACCAAAAACCACTTTTCTTCATGCATGCTTGACTTCATAAGACATAGTTTAGGGTTAGGGGGTAGATACATGATTTTCCTACTAGTTTGAATATGTCTAGACCTTGTTTATCAATTTAATTGAATGCTTACTATATGACATGAGCAGACCTTGGTTTTAATTTTTTTATACCCATTTGAATCTTCGTCAAATCGTAGGTTTGTTGACCAAGATTTGAACAAGTTTAAAACATGAATATGAAAAAGTAAGCATGTATGCGTCTTAACTAGTCACTCCAAAATGAAGCTCTTGGGAGGGTTTTTGAAATTTCCATGTTTGAAACCAAAAACCACTTCTTCTCTTCATGCTTGACTTCATAAGTCAGGGTTTAGGGATATATAGGGGGTAGATACATGATTTTTCTGGTTTGATATGTCTAGACCTTGTTTATCAACTTAATTGAATGCTTTATATGACATAAGTTAAATCATGGTCAAACCTAGGATTTGACCAAGATTCAAATGGGCAAAATTTTAAAAAATGAAAAATCAAGGCACATAGTCTTCTTATTTTTGGTTTCAAACATGGAAATTTCAAAAACCCTCCCAAAGAGCTTCATTTTGGAGTGACTAAGAAGGATCCATAGGAAACTATGTACTAATACAGTATAATGATCACCCGAGTTATTAGAGCAACAAGTCTGTCACTTACGTGTGGTTCCCATGCGTGAGGTCCCACACTTCAGTGAGCACAAGTCACGTAGTCTTCTTTCGTCGCCTATGGGCCTAAGCATTGGGTTAAGTTGTCGAAACTGCGTCAGGCAAAGTCCAACGACGATTTTTTCGGTCCGTCGCGCTTGGGCGCCCTTCCGCCACGGAAAATCGGACCGTTGCCCAAGTGTTTCCGGGAGCCCGTTGACTGCTGACGTCATGCAAACTGACACGTGGCAGACGCCGTTAACTGCCAGTTAACGGCGTTAACCGGCTGAAACCCCGTGGTAGATGGTAGGCCCACACGAGGCCTGCCACGTCTTAAGCGGGCCGGGCCAGATGACATAGTTTGACCGGTCAACTATATAGCTGGGCTGGTCCATTAGTTACGTGGGCCGGGCCTAACCTCTAATGTTGACTGGTCAAAACTTAAATGGGCCGGCCCATTTAACATGTGGGGTCCACCTTCACTGGGCCGGCCCAAGAAGCAAGTGGGCGGGCCAAAAACACAGTGGGTCCCACTTTCCTGTTAAAAGGCCGGCCCATTTAGTGTGTGGGGTCCACCGTATAGCAAGTGGGCCGGCCCAACAAGCTAGTGGGCCGGGCCAAAAACACAGTGGGTCCCACTTTCCTGTTAAAGGGTCGGCCCATTTAGTTCGTGGGGTCCACCATATAGCAAGTGGGCCGGCCCAACAAGATAGTGGGCCGGGCCAAAAACACGTGGGTCCCACCTTCCGTTAAAGGGCCGCCCATTTAGTATGTGGGGTCCACCATATAGCAAGTGGGCCGGCCCACCAAGATAGTGGGTCGGGCCAAAAACACAGGTGGGTCCCACATTCCTGTTAATGGGCCGGCCATTTGGTATGTGGGGTCCACCATATAGAAAGTGGGCCGGCCCAACAAGATAGTGGGCCGGGCCAAAAACACAGGTGGGTCCCACCTTCCTATTAAAGGGCCGGCCCATTTACCATGTGGGACCACCATATAGCAAGTGGGTGGCCCAACAAGATAGTGGGGAAAAGCACAGGTGGGCCCCACTTTCCTGTTAAAGGGCCGGCCAATTAGTATGTGGGGTCCACCATATAGCAAGTGGGCCGGCCCAACAAGATAGTGGGCGGGCCAAAAACACAGGTGGGTCCCACTTTCCTCTTAAAGGGCCGGCCCATTTAGTATGTGGGGTCCACCACAAAAGCAAATGGGCTGGCCCAACTAATTAGTGGGCCGGCCCAGTAGTGGGTGGGGTCCACCTTAAAGCAAGTGGGCCAGCCCAATTAGAGTGTGGGGTCCACCGTAAATCAAATGGGCTGGCCCAAGAAGTAAGTGGGCCAGCCCGTTTAGTTGCTGTTTATATGCCGGCATAATATGCGCTTTAGGATTTTGCGGGCAGGCACATATGTGATTTCGCTTAATTGGGCCGTTTAAGGGATGGGAATTCGTGATTTAGATACTGAGAATATTTACGCAGCATTGATTTCTGTCGGATAGCCTCACTTACCACAAGCACCAAAGAAAAAATGCGCGAAAGAACTATAAAAACTAACTAAATATTACATCAGCTGCAAGGCATTGAAAAAATATTACAGAACCCAGAGAAATTGAATGGTAATTAAACCTAGCAATACAATGAAGCGATCCGGCAATCTTTTAAGTTGTCCATGCAGCACCTATATCTGAAACAAAGACATTACAAGTTAAGACAGCAACAATGGAAAGGCAAAGACACTACAATATTGTTTGCCAAAGAATTTGGAACTCATCATTTCGTCGTTATAACAAGATCATTGTAATGCGCACAATAAGCAAACAAAGAGTGCATGCCGCATACCAACAGCCAATATAACAGAGCATGTTAGAATGAAACAGCAGACTTACTACTGTCGAGTCCCATGCAAACCAACATGTTCAGGGAGTACAAAATTGGCATGAACAACATAGTAGCAGGCTATAAATTTTGTAACGACGACTGAGCAAGATACAGAATATAGTGGGATCACCTGTGAACTTGTATAAGAGGGAATGCAAACCAATATGTTCAGCATTCCATATGTGAGCGTCATGCCAAGTCAGAGAAACAAGTCGATAATGCAGCTTTTGAAGAACAAGATGGCACACAAAATTATTATCTAGTAATATGACAAGTTTATTTGTACTACAGGCTTAGATAGCAGAGTGATAGCATGCCAAACTAAGTCCTTACTTTGTTAGCTTACAATGAACTAGATACAAAACAATGGCATCACCTGTAGTACAGGGAATGCAAGCCAACATGTTCATGGAGTAAAAAATTGGCACAAACAACATAGTAGCAGGCCATAATTTTTGTAACAACAACTGAGCAAGATAAAGTTATGATGGCTAGATCTACAGAGCAGGGAATGTAAACCAAATATAGAAGTTACGATGCCAAAAGCTATAGAGCAGGGAATGCGAACCAACATGTGCAATTACTTAAAATTGGCCATGAACTAAATAATAGCAGGATGTTACTATAATAGCTAGGAATAAAACAGATAGGAGTTATAATGGCATCACTGATAAACTTGTAGATAAGGGAAACAAATCAATTTGTTTCGGGATATAAAGTTGTAATGAGCAACACATAGAGGATAGTTAATGCTACGGCTTAGGATGGACCAGAAACGGAATATAGTGGGATCTGAACTTGTAGAAAAGGGAATGCACACCAATATGTTCACAATTCTATATGTGAGCGCCATGCCAATTAAGAGAAACAAGTTAATATTGCAGCTTTTGAAGAATCAGATGGCAGACAAAATTATGATGGAAGTAGCTGCTGTGACGAGTTCAAATAAATTTGTACTGCAGGATGGCAGAGCGATAGCATGCAGGAACTAATAGCAGGCAGTTAATTTGTTAGCTTACGACGAAGTAGATAGAAATAACAATGGCATCACCGTAGTACAGGGAATGCAAACCAACATGTTCAGGGAGAACAAGATTGGCATGAACAACGAATGAGCAAGATAGAAGTTATGATGGCTACATCTACAGAGCAGGGAATGCAAACCAAAATGTTCAATCGCTTGAAGTTAGCAATGAACTAGAAAATAGCAACGTGTTACGGTCATAGCTAGGAATGAACTAAAAGAGCTTCAGACAAACAAGCATCTGAACCCAGAACATGGCGCTAAAACAAGGGACTTACATTAGGAGAAGCACTCTGTGGGAGTCACAGCAGATCTTCCTGGGGTTGATAGATCCGGTGATGAAGTACGCTACATGTGCTACTTGGGGTTGGAGAGACGGCCATTACACTTCATGATTACTCATCTCATCTGCAAAAACGTAACGGCGCGTCGTTAGCACAAACAGGTTCCCCCAAGATTAAACAAGAACTTGCAGGCAAGCAATAGAAAAGCGACAGTAGAAGAGTTTAGATCATGCAAGGCGCCGGTGAAGCAGATCCGGTTCATGCACAGCGGTGTCGGTGAGCAAGATCCGATGCGGTGGACGACGGATCCGGCGAAGCGGCTCCGGCGGGGTGGACGATACCGCAGCTGAAGCGACTGCGGTAGACTGCTGGATGAGCATATGGTTTCGAGGTTCGGCGGGGATGATCCGGTCCGGTTGATGACGGCGTCGATGAAGCGGCTCCGGCAGGCAGCCGGATGACGAGGATCGCGAGGGCTCGGGTAGGCCAGGGAAGTCCGGCGGGGATGTTCCGGTGCGGTGGTCGTGGAGGTGGGAGAGAGGGACTTGGGAAGTTCCGGTGGGTGGTCTGAGGGAAATGAATTTTTTTGGGAGGGTTTCCGGGCTAGGGAGGTGGTGATCCAAAAAATGACGGGCAGACCCCCCCACCAACCGACTTTGCTGCCATCTCCACAGGGGTAGAATGGGAATTTGGAAGCGTGTGAAATTTTTGTATTTTGTGGGCGGGAAGTTTTGCCGCTATGAGATTTTGAATTTGGCCACCGTCCAAGTATAATGATAAAAAATTGTGAGACCGTACTAGTACCTCTGTTCAAGGCCGAGTGCAAAATCAAATCATCATCACGTTGAAAATTTGTTACCAACTTACCATGATCATGATCTACCTCTGAAAATGGGCGCATCCACTAAAACTTGCAAAGTATAATGATACAAATTTGTGAGACCGTACTAGTACTTATGTTCAAGGTCGAGTGCAACATCAAATCATCATTACATTGAAAATTGTGTTACCATGATCATGATATTTCTCTGAATTTGGCGCATCCGCTAAATCTCGCAAAGGATAATGATAAAAAAAGGTGAGATTGTACTAGTTCTTATGTTCAAGGCCGAGTACAAGATCAAATCATCATCACGTTGAAATTTGTTACAATGATCATGACATATCTCTAAAATTGGTGCATCCGCTAAATCTTGCACGTGGCGCATCTCGGTGCGGAGCAACAAGTCGGTGCTATCAAGGTTGAGGCGTCGGTAGCGTCATCGGGCTCTCATCTCTTGATAGATCTTCTACATGGCGCGGCGCACCACCCGCCGATAAGCAGTCACATGTGAGACCGAGGTGGAGACGTCCCCGGCATCCTCGAGGCGCGGCCGCCCTTCTACGAGCCAGCGTCGACTCAAGGTATGAATCCATGTGGTGCCTTAGATTTATTGTTCTTCTCTTATGATTATTTTGAGCCGAACATGTGTGCTCTTTCTCTGAATATATTGCTTGAAAAGCTTACCAAGTTACTTAAATTCACTTCGTTCTTAATCTTGCGAGCTAATATTGTTATTTTTAATGAACGGTGGTGCGCGCAAGCAGAATTATTTGTGGGTGTGTTGAGCTGTTAGGCATAAGTCGAAATCCTCATCTAAACGAGGCCTCAGCTTAACACATAAAAAAGGTGTTCAATCTCGCCCACAATACCCTCTTCTTTCCTCTCCCTTTATTGGAACTTGTTTTGCAGACAAGGAAAGTGGCACGTGTAATGTGAGTAAAACCCTCTTAGCCAAAATCATCTACGAGCAAGATTTTCTATATTGTAGATGCCCCAATTGACTCTCATCCCCAAAGTAGTTTTTTTATGTCAGTATAGACTTCTTTACTGGATGTATACTATCGTACATGGCATGCATTTGCCTAATGAGCAGCATTGTATTGCTATTCTAGCCAACCTGATCGATATGTCAAGCTTCATGCACGAGATGCCATGTTTAATTTACTCCCTCGCTCTGATCCATATTTCTTGATGTGAAATGAATGTGAATCGGAGGGAGTACTTTTCTTAGATAGTACTATATCATTTCAAAAAAAGTACTACTACATCACAAATGCATCAAAAGAGTACTACATCACAAGACCACCACGGTTGTACTAGTAGAGTTTAATGCTGAACTTCCAAAGGGATTAAGATTACACATATGAACTTTAAACATGACCAGGAGCATGAGGGCCAGCAGCAGGGGCGTTGACGTGGAGCAAGCTAGGCAAGACGTAATTCTGGAGGAAGAGGCCATATGATGCGTACTTGGCCTTGGTTGCAGGGCGGTGTTTCCCCCTATGTACTTAGGCCTACACCCATCGCATGTTGGATCAGGCTGTGGATGTCCTTCTAGAGAAATTTGCCACATAATGGGCAAAATAGCTCCCCGCGCATGCAGAAACGAATTTCACCACCCTTCAGCCGCTTGAGAACATAGCGGCTTTTCCGGTCCCTGCGCACCTTGTTGTTGTCCATGTCATCAGAATACTCCTATGAATTATTAAGTACTACATAATCAGGTTTTTTATGACAGATCGAATAAATACTCCACTAACATAATCAAACCTTAGAAACCCTAAAATTAAATGTGTAGAACAAGTAAATGGCAGAAGAAATCGTAATAAATCATGAGAAACCCTATGAACAACCATGAACATTAGCCACAACAATTGCAAGTCCACTAAGTATGAACACATAAATTGATTATATGACTACATGGCAGATTAGTCGAAATTAAACTAGAATCTGATCTTACGAATCGTAGAATCAATTACATCTACAAGAACAAGGTAGGATATCAAATCAATCAAGAACCAGGCTCGTGCAAACCATGTGAACAGCAATATGACACAAAGAGGGTTGGGACAGTTTCGGTAAAAGAGAAGTACCTCCTCGTCATCACCCTCAACATCCTCCTGGAACTGAACGTTTGGGCCGAAATCGTCGAAGGGGTCGAGGTTCGCGTCCAGCATCGGGCCTAGGAAGACCTCGCCGTGGTGGCCTGCAACGCCGTGCACATCTTCGGCGGGATAAACAACGTTGGTATCCACCTTCTGCTCGACGGCCAGGACGCCCGTTTCGACCGAGGTCGAAGAACCAGACAAGCAGAGGAGACGAGCGGCATGGGTGCCCGGTGAAGCCTCACCCGTCGTGACGGCCAGGACGCCCATTTCGACCGAGGTCGAAGAATCCGACAAGCAGAGGAGACGAGCGGCCTGGGTGCCCGGTGAAGCCTCACCCACCACGACGGCCACTACCGTAGAGGCATCCTCTGCGTGGGCGGTCGCCTATTGCTCCGCCTCGTATGCAATACCTATCTTCATGCTGTTGTGGTTGGAAACGGGAAAGTCGATGCCTCAGAGGTGCGGTGAGTGGATGGGGGTTTTCACAGTGTGGGGGAGGCAAGTTGGGGGAGTGGAGAGGACGAGCTCGCGAGAGATGATGAGGCCGATTATGTTATAGCCTCCGACTCCCTGTATCCAGTAGTGGACGCGTGAAGTCATGCATGTACTCGACTTTCCACTTTCTGGGAGACGTGTACGAAACTTTTTTTTGGACCATTTAACTTCATGTGGGACTCATGTATACCAATACTTCCAAACGTCATAAGTAATTCAAAATCATTCAGAATAATATGAGACCTTAACATTTTATTTTTTGTGTCAGATATTGTCTATGAAAAATAACATCCTTCAAAAAATAAATCCCCTATGCCAATCCGATCATGCCCGTCTACTCCAACTAGCTTCCTCGAGTAATTTGTCACCTTACATTCTTAAAATGAACCAAAATTTGGCACAGGGGTGCATCATCACATGGAAAATGATGTTACCATTCTGTCTTCCCATTTTTTTTTGAATTTTTCAAAATTGTCATGCCCTAACGGAAAAAATGTACTCCTTCTAAGAAGCATGTATCAGAATGGCATTACCAAAACCTAGGGGTGGGGTGGGGGGAGGGGGGCACATGGTGGTGTGATGATACATCACATTTGGACCACACAACACCATTTGGACCAACCAAAAAAAAACACCCTACACAAACCCTGGTCAAAACTAGTTTGACCAATATTACAAAAGTTGTACGGAGTACATAATTCAGAAACCGTCAGAAATATACGAAGCATTCAGGAGTCCCCAAAGTCAGTGACTTTGAGTCACTTACAACTGTGGTCCACATATCAGTCACCCAAAGTCATGGCAAAGTCAGCTTGGCAAAGTCACCGACAGACAAAGCAAGCAGTGAACAGACAACTCCGTAGCACTGAAAAGACATCTCACAGAAAAGGCTAGTACTACCTTTTCTTCCCGGATAAGCAAAAATAGCTGATCGGTACTGACGAAATGCACCAGGTCCGCAATGTACTCCAGCTATAAGTGAAGCATGCCTACCACTGAAGAGGAAATTCAAGATTCCACCAGATCCCCATATCACTCTTTTGCATAAAACACGGACATATCTTTTGCACAATTCACCACTTGTTGGTCTAATCTATCGCAGCTTCCATCAGTTGGTCATCCAATTAACGATTTAACGGATTAGAAAAATAAGCGGTGGAATTAGAAGTACTAGTAGCGAAATGTGCAAAATATACCGTCCTTCCCGAGGGGGTTTGTCCAGAAGAGGGCCGGATGACAATGTCCCGGGTGCATCCAGAAACGAGAGGGGTAGTTTCTAATACATGTAAGAAATTATTTTACAAAAAGGTACATATTAAGTAGTACAACTATTAGTACAGTACTACTATTTCGAGGGAAAATGCCATGTCGTGCGACCTCTAATCAATGAGTAGAAGTTGTAGGTGCGCCTAACATGCATTGCTGAAAGCTGGTTCCGCTGGAATTTGAGCTCAGCCGGGGCGGATTCTGCGAAGTTCGCCCGACGTCACTCATGTATCCCACCAAACTGCTCACTTCTTTCAATGTCTCTTCTCTTTCACTGCAGCTCTCCAACATCAGGTGCATCAACTTATCTTGTGCCTTCTGCCTCTCGAGAAGGGCAAGGATGGCGATGTCAGCATATTCAAGGTTCAACTTTTGGAGCTGTACTTTATCCTGAAGAAGGATTTTGTACTCTATATCAGACTTGTCTCTTTCGAGGCACACAGTCTTGAGTATGCTGCTGGCTTTCTCCGCTGATGCAATGTTCCTCTCTTTCTGCTTAATCAGCTCGTTCTTCAACATATCGCGCTCATTGCGAAGGCTGCAAATGAGCTCCACAAGAGTTTTCGAATTCTTCTTCTTGGCAGCCAAATCGTCTCGGAGGCGATCACACTCTAAGCTGAGCTCCTCGTTTTTTTCCATCAAGATGGCGACAGTGGTGTCGATAGTCGGCGCCGCTTCCTTCAGGGCGAAATCATCGGTAGCAAGTAAGCGCAAAGGAAGAAGAAGAAGAAGAAGATAACTACACAGTGCTTGGTGCTACCTCATTTCGCCGGGGTAGGGCCGGGTTGAAATCATCGGACGACGATGATTCCTTGGTCGTGGAAGTTGGTGCAGTACGGGCGTCGTTGGAACTTCCAACCCTTTAAGATGTATAACCATAGAGACTCTTAAAGAGCTTGAGCCCGGGCAAGAAGAAACGAAAGTACATGGCGAAGGAAACTAACCCGGTGAGCACAGCACGGACGCGTTTCGGCGGCGGCGGCAGCGGCGGCGACGGCGAGCCCACTTGGTTTCTGGAACCGTCTCTCGAAATTTCGAGCCGGCGTTTTTTATCCGCGTACTTGACCGCCGGCGACCTGAAGTTTGAACACATTAATTGCTGGAGGAGAGAGCGACGAAAGAAACGAAAGTACATGGCGAAGGAAACTAACCCGGTGAGCACAGCACGGACGCGTTTCGGCGGCGGCGGCGGCGACGGCGAGCCCACTTGGTTTCTGGAAGCGTCTCTCGAAATTTCGAGCCGGCGTTTTTTCTCCGCGTACTTGACCGCCGACGACCTGAATTTTGAAGACATTGCTGGAGGAGAGAGCGACGAACAAATGTTTGTTAGGTGGAGAGAGGAAGAAAGTGAATGGAACGAGAGAGTTTAGCGTTTTGCCCTTATAGTCATAGTCGCTAACCGTGACGCGGGAAGGTTGGTCGTCGGCGTTTAATGGTCTCCCGCGTGGAAACCGAGGCGGCCACGAGGCAGCGGCTGGCCACGCGGCGTCCAGTCGCCTACGCCGCCGTAAATGAGGGTAGTTGCCTACCACCACCAGGTGACATGCACCTTTTGCATGTCACCGTGTGACATGCGGCCTAAATTCAAATTTAAAACATTGCGAAAAAAATCATGCATCCGGTGACATGCCCTCTGGCACTCTGCGCCGTCTTGGATCAGAAAATGAGCGAAGAACGAGGACGAGGCACTAGTTCAAATTTAGGATGAAGTTTAAGTTTTATTTTGGTTTAAATTAGATTAGAGGGAGTAGTACTCTTACTTTATTACTCGTACTTGTGTTAATGTAGTAGTATTATTATGGTGGTGTACTTGCGTTCATGTACTTGTTTCAGCTGTTTTGGTGAAGGAGACATGCATCACCTTTTTTGGTGATGTATCTAGTCGTCATGTAGCCCTCTACCATGTACTATTTGTTGCTATGAATATATGTGGTATTGATTGTCAAAAAAAAAACCCCAAGATCCTGAAAAACTGTTGGTCTATCCCGAGAAACGAGGAGGTTTAAGGAAACGAGGAGTCCAGCGCGTGCGGAAGGAGCTTTAATCGTGCGAGCATGCAGGGGCAAAATGAGGAAACTAGCGATTACTTTCTCTCCTGCCAGTCTTATACCTTAATAAATGGGCAAACTGAGCACGTTGTAGCTAATCCTTTTATTAATTAAGCAGCTATATTAGTCAATAAGATTGCCTTATGTTTTTCCTCAGTTTTCGCCAAGCCCTTATTTGTAACCCGCAGAAGGAGCTCAGACGGGAGGATTCCAGTTTAGTTGACCGTTCCGTGCTGACGTGTGGGGCTAGTAGAAAGGGACCGCGTGGGACAGGACGAGACCGCGTTTGGTTGTACGTGAGCAGGAGCTGGGTTCTGTCTCTCTCGGCGCGAATTGGCATTTTTAAGAGCACCTTTTCCCCCTCTGTCTCTTTGTCTTTATTAACCAAATTAGTATCAAATCTAGAGAAGCTTGCATTTCTGTCTTTCTTCAATTATTTGTGCCTTTTGGCCCTCGTTGTTTGCCCAATATGGCAGCAAATCTAGTACTCCCTCTGGTCCATATGTATGTAGTTAAATCTAGAAGCAAATCTCCAGGGTAATGTACTCCGTACGACAAATTCACAGTAATAGTAAATCGAGAAAACAAAGTAGGGCCAACAAAATATACTCCAGTAGAATAGGGATAGATAATAGGGATCCCTCCCTAGATAATAAGCTGCATACACAGCAGCCAACAGGTTCGAGGTTCTTCACAACACCATCATACTAACAACATAACAACAAGGGATCCCTAGCTAACAACAAAATAGAAGCTGCTTTGCAGCAGCAGCACACGTCCGGGACTCCGCCTACCCCATCTGCCTCCACTTGTTGCTCCCCTTGGGAGCCTTGGGCTTGAGCGGAGGCATGCGCCCGGCGGAGATCTCCACCCGCTGGATGCTGCGGAGGTGCATGCCGAGCGCCATGTGCTTGGCGCGGAAGGAGTGGGGGTTCACCGACGCGCCGACCTTGGGGTTGGTGTTGCCGATGTTCTCGGCATGCGTGAGGAGGCAGTTGAAGTCAGTGCGGCCGAGCCTCCTAGTGCAGAAGGGGCACCTGTAGACACCCTTGGCGAAGTAGGAGACGTACTGGCCGACCTGCAGCCTCCGCAGCACCTGGCGAGTCTTGACGTCATGGTGCTCGTCGTCGCTGCCGACGTCGCTGCCAGACAGCTGATCCATATCAAACGGGAACTATTAGTGAATGAGATGCAACGATGACTAACGTGCATGATAACAAAGTAAGGAAAAACAGAGCCAGCCTCAGTTAGAGTGGACACGATTATATGTCTACAGGGATGGTGTTAGCGAACCATAGCTCATGCACAACAGATTTGTACACAGCAATGGTTCGCTGAACCCACTCTGTAAAAATTTGTGCCCAACGATTCATCATAGGCAAAGAAACAGATTCCAGATCTGATTTTGAACAGATTCCAGAATATTTGCAAAATTAAACGGTTGATATCTTTTGATTCGTGCATAAAATAACTGACTGAGATCCCATAAATTAACTGATTGAGATCCCATTATTACTTGCATAAATTAACCGAACGGCCGAACTCCAAATCTTAAACGAAATCAAGAAGGGATCAAAGCAAAATGGAATAAAATCGGCGCAAATATTAACCCAATACTCAACCATCTACAGATCGGCACTAATAGTTACTAGGGAACCAGCAAAAATAGGGTTCAAAAAGGAATGGGGAACAAAAAAGGGAGCAAACCATAGTTACCTCGTTCCATGGGTCGTCCATGCAGGTGTCGTAGGGGTTCGGAGGCGAGATGTACGGCACCGGCTCATAGGGGTCCCATCCCGGCGGGATACGACCGCCACCGGCGGCGGCGACGGCCTTTGAGGGGACGACGTCGAAGAGGGAGGCGTCGCGCTTGGAGCCGACGGCGTCATGGACGATGGGATTCGCATTCTCCATGTCCATCTCGCCTGCAGAGAGGGAGAGGGTTTTTGCTTTGGAGAAGATGATGGGACGTGAGAGGCGGCGTTGCATGAGCGAGTGAGAGTGACAGAGATAGTGCGAGGAGGCGTCTATAAAGGCGAGGGGTGGTTAATGCGACCCGCGTCCTACGCGTCCACCATTTAACGTCTGCACGTCTTGGGCTTCTGCAACGCGACACGCGTCCACGATTGCACGTCTTCGACTTCTGCACCGCGACTCGCGTCAGTACCCGTCAACAATTGCACGTCTTCCACTTCTGCACCGCAACACGCGTACTCGAGTCTAACCCTGGAAATTTAGATATACTCTCGAGTCTTATACTGTAGCATTTTTTGTGTGCTCGGTTTTCCCCTTGAGTACTAATACTGGCTAGTGCAATATACTCAGTTTTACCTCAAGTGCCTGGTCAACAGAGAGTCAACAAATGGGATTAACTAGTTAAATGAGTCAACAAATGGGATTATCAGTTCGTTTTCACGTGTTAAACTTGTCTAAATATTGGTCAAACCAAGGATTTGACCAAGATTCAAATGGGCAGAAAATTAAAAAAAATCAGAAAAATGAAAAACCAAAGCACATAGTCTTCTTATGTCATATAGTAAGCATTAAAGGTGATAAACAAGGTCTAGACATATTCAAACCATACAAATCATGTATCTACCCCTAACCCCTAAACTCTGTCTTATGAAGTCAAGCATGAAGAGAAGTGGTTTTGGGTTTCAAACATGGAAATTTCAAAAACCTCCCAAAAACTTCATTTTAGAGTGACTAAGAAGGATACATGCTTCCCTTTTCATTTTCATGTTTTAAACTTGTTTAAATCTTGGTCAAACCTAGGATTTGACCAAGATTCAAATGGGCATTAAAATTTAAAAATCAGAAAAATGAAAAACCAAAGCACATAGTGTTCTTATGTCATATAGTAAGCATTAAAGTTGATAAACAAGGTCTAGACATATTCAAACCATACAAATTATGTATCTACCCCCTAACCCCTAAACTCTGTCTTATGAAGTCAAGCATGAAGAGAACTGGTTTTGGGTTTCAAACATGGAAATTTCAAAAACCTCCCAAAAACTTCATTTTAGAGTGACTAAGAAGGATACATGCTTCCCTTTTCATTTTCATGTTTTAAACTTGTTTAAATCTTGGTCAAACCTAGGATTTGACCAAGATTCATGGGCATCAAAATTTAAAAAAATCAGAAAAATGAAAAACCAAAGCACATAGTTTTCTTATGCCATATAGTAAGCATTCAAGTTGATAAACAAGGTCTATACATATTTAAACCAGACAAATCATGTATCTATAACCCTAAACCTTAAACTCTGTCTTATGAAGTCTAGCATGAAGAGAAGTCGTTTTGGGTTTCAAACATGGAAATTTCAAGAACATCCCAAAAGCTTCATTTTAGTGTGACTAAGAAGGATCAAGGCTTACCTTTTCATTTTCATGTTTTAAACTTGTTTAAATCCTGGTCAAATATAGGTTTGACCAAGATTCAAATGGGCATAAAATAAAAATATAGAAAAATGAAAAACCAAAGCACATAGTCTTCTTATGTCATATAGTAAGCATTAAAGTTGATAAACAAGGTCTAGTCTTATTCAAACTAGACAAGTCATGTATCTACCCGCTAACCCCTAAACTCTGTCTTATGAAGTCTAGCATGAAGAGAAGTCGTTTTGGGTTCAAACATGGAAATTTCAAGAACA
Organism: Lolium multiflorum; assembly: GCA_030979885.1. NCBI lineage: Eukaryota > Viridiplantae > Streptophyta > Magnoliopsida > Poales > Poaceae > Lolium > Lolium multiflorum. The sequence goes on along the minus strand of CM061747.1, from coordinate 60,977,668 downwards.
TCCCAAAAGCTTCATTTTAGTGTGACTAAGAAGGATCAAGGCTTACCTTTTCATTTTCATGTTTTAAACTTGTTTAAATCCTGGTTAAATCTAGGATTTGACCAAGATTCAAATGGGCATAAAATAAAAAAATAGAAAAATGAAAAACCAAAGCACATAGTCTTCTTATGTCATATAGTAAGCATTAAAGTTGATAAACAAGGTCTAGACTTATTCAAACTAGACAAATCATGTATCTATCCGCAAACCCCTAAACTCTATCTTATGAAGTCAAGCATGAAGAGAAGTGCATGGTTTTGGGTTTCAAACATGGAAATTTCAAAAAACTCCCAAAAAATTCATTTTAGAGTGACTAAGAAGGATACATGCTTCCCTTTTCATTTTCATGTTATATACTTGTTTAAATCTTGGTCAAACCTAGGATTTTACCAAGATTCAAATGTGCATCAAAATTCCAAAAAAATCAGAAAAATGAAAAAACAAAGCACATAGTTTTCTTATGTCATATAGTAAGCATTAAAGTTGATAAACAAGGTCTAGACATATTCAAACAAGAAAAATCATGTGTCTACCCCCTAACCCTAAACTCTGTCTTATGTAGTCAAGCATGAAGAGAAGTGCTTTTGGGTTTCAAACATGGAAATTTCAAAAACCACCCAAAAGCTTTATTTTAGAGTGACTAAGAAGGATCCATGCTTATCTTTTCATTTTCATATTTTAAACTTGTTTAAATCATTGTCAAACCTAGGATTTGACCAAGATTCAAATGGGCATAAAATTAAAAAATCAGAAATTGAAAAACTAAAGCACATAGTCTTCTTATGTCATATATATAGTAAGCATTTAAAAGATGATAAATAAGGTCAAGACAATTCAAATAATACAAATCATGTATCTACCCCTAACCCTAAACTCTATCTTATGAAGTCAAGCATGAAGAGAAGTGGTTTTTGGTTTCAAACACAAAAATTTCAAAAACCTCCCAAAAGCTTCATTTTAATTAGACTAACTTATTAATTATGAAGGATCCAGGATTGATTACCTTTTCATTGTCATGTTTTAAACTTGTTTAAATCTTGGTCAAACCTGGGATTTGACCAAGATTCGAATGGGCATAAAAATTAAGAAAAAAATCGTAAGAATGAAAAACCAAAGCACATAGCCTTCTTATGTCATATAGTAAGCATTCAAATTGATAAACAAGGTCTAGACATGTTCAAACCAGAAAAATCATGTATCTACCCCTAACCCTAAACTATGTCTTATGAAGTCAAGCATGCATGAAGAGAAGTGGTTTTGGGTTTCAAACATGAAAATTTCAAAAACCTCCCAAAAGCTTCATTTTAGAGCGACTAATAAGGATCGATGCTTACCTTTTCATTTTCATGTTTTTACTTATTTGAATCTTGGTCAAATCCTAGGTTTGACCAAGATTTAAACAAGTTTAAAACATGAAAATGAAATGGGAAGTGTGTATCCTTCTTAGTCAGTCTAAAATGAAGATGTTCTTGAAATTTCCATGTTTGAAACCCAAAACCACTTAAGACAGAGTTTTTGGTTAGGTGTAGATACATGATTTTTCTTGTTTGAATATGTCTAGACCTTGTTTATCAACTTGAATGTTTATGACATAAGAAGGCTATATATGTGCTTTGGTTTTCATTTTTTCGAATTTTTTATGCCCATTTAAATATTGGTCAAATCCTAGGTTTGACCAAGGTTTAATCAAGTTTAAAACATGACAATGAAAAGGTAAGCATGAATCCTTTCTTAGTCACTCTAAAATGAAGGTACTTGAAATTTTTATGTTTGAAACACAAAACCCCAGTTCTCTTCATATGTTTGACTTCATAAGACAGAGTTTAGGGTTAGGGGTAGATATGATACATGATATTTCTGGTTTGAATATGTCTAGACCTTGTTTATCAACTTGAATGCTTACTATATGACATAAGAAGGCTATATATGTGCTTTGGTTTTTCATTTTATTTTTTTTTTTTTACGCCCGTTTGAATCTTGGTCAAATCCTAGGTTTGACCAAGGTTAAAACAAGTTTAAAAAATGGCAATGAAAAGGTAAGCATGGATCCTTCTTAGTCACTCTAAAATGAAGCTTTTGGGAGGTTTGTGAAATTTCCATGTTTGAAACCCAAAATCACTTCTCCTCATACTTAACTTCATAAGACAGAGTTTAGGGTTAGGGGTAGATACATGTTTTGTGTGGTTTGAATATGTCTAGACCTTGTTTATCAACTTGAATGCTTACTATATGACATAAGAATACTATGTGCTTTGGTTTTTCATTTTTCTGATTTTTTTAATTGTTAAACCCATTTGAATCTTGGTCAAATCCTAGGTTTGAGCAAGATTTAAACAAGTTTAAAACATGAAAATGGAAAGCTAAGCATGAATCATTCTTAGTCACTCTAAAAATCTTTCGGTCTGCAGAAGAGTCGAATCTGCAATCAGTAGTTACAAAAGCGACCCACCTTAGGGATGGATAATAAGACTTGGGCAATATAAACGTTGATACTTACTTTGTGATACTAAAATATATGTATCTAGACATATTTCAGTTGTAGATACATCCATTTTAACATCAAGTAATATGGATCGGAGGACTAGCTAAAGAACAATGAGAGGCAGTGTTTCTCTCCCCCAGCCTACTTGGCGGAGTGGCCCTCCATCAGGACAGGTGGTGATTCCGCTTCTCTCGTTGGAATTCCTTATCCCCCAGCCTACTCGGCGACGTGCGCTCCTCAGTGACCTGCGCGAGGGCGCCTCGGCGACCTACGCAAAGGTGGCTGGACTCGGAGCGCATCGACTTCCTTCTGCGGTGCCTGGATTGGATCGACCATCCCGCGCGTGTCCTCCACCATATTGTTTTTCTTCAAGATGCTGTCATCCATCATCTTCTTCACCGCATCATGTTGGGTGTTGAGGCTCCCGTTGAGAGCTTGAACGCACCTGTTTGATAGCTCGACGTTTTCTTCGCGAAGAAAGCCGCACTCGATCTTAAGCATCAAATTCTCGCCCTTGAGCTTCTTGATGACAGAGTTCGTTTCCTCACTTGATGGAACGCTCACATCATGCAGCTTGCCCCGGCCGGTGACCTCGTCCTTCAAAGTATCGACATCATCGCGAAAGTTGGAGGCGAGTTCCACGAGAGTTTTAAGCTCATCTCTGAAACACGCCGATGCTTCCTGCATGGCAATATCATCAGTACCGAAACAAAGTGACGAGAGGAAGACGAAAATGTCCAATCAGTGGTAACCTCTAAGCGCAGGAGACAGGGGTTGAAGTCGTCATGAGAAGATGTCAGGGTGCGTCGTGGGGCACTGAGATATGTATAAAAAGGATTAATACGGAATAAAGAGTTGGGACCTCCGGGCCAGGAAGAATCAAGAAACATGGCGATGGAAACCAACCAGGAATCTTCGACCGCACGACTGACGCCGTTCCGAGACGAGCGCGAAGCAGGGCCTTCGTTTTCTGGCGGGCCCTTTCTCGCGGCCAGCATCTGGATAGACCGCCGGCGGGAACTCTCCGCGTCCTTGGTCAACACTAGATGGTGCTTCTTCAAGCGAGATGGTGGCCTTGACTTCGGAGGCATCGCTGGAAGTGGAAGGAGACTGGAAGTGAAGCAAGAAGGGGATGGAAGAAGTACTCCCCCCTATTAAAACCAGACAACCGTCTCCTGCCCTCGCTTCGAGCAACCTGGTCCGCCCATCCTAAATCAACGGCCGAGAGGGGGCTCCCTTGCGAACTGAGATCCAGTGACTTTACCCAACAGAAGTTACCATGAACTTTACCTATACGAGCCATCAGGTTAAGATCCAACGAACATGGTCGATCTAAAATTTGAAATTAAAATTTATGTAGCTCAGAAAAAAACAGAAAAACTTTACATTAAGACGTATTCTCGGAAAGTTCCAGTCCATTTAAAATATTAGTTTAGTTTAAGTTCGAAATTTGGATCAACCGCGAGCGTTGGATCTTGATCGAATGGCTCACGTGTGTAAAGTCGCATGGTGACTTCTCTTAGTGAAGTCACTGGATCTCAGTCCGCGAAGGGTCAGGACGCGGGAGCAGAAGCAAATGAATCGAGAGCGGTCCGGAGTATCCTGTCCGTCCACCGTAAATCAACGGGACAGAGCGGCTACCTTCTCTTCGAAGGCTCTGGCGCGCAACCCGAGGAATGGACATCTGTCGGCTAGTATAGAATTTTATAGCACGCCATTAATCGAGCTAGCAGTACTGTACTACTGACTACAACTCTGATGGACGTCCAAAGCTCTGAATAGTCAGGGGAAACAATGAATGCGAGCCAGGGTAGTACTACTGTAGTAGTGAAGCAATGGGGATTATCTGGAGCAAGTACGGAGTACCGAGTACAGTACTACAAAAGTGTTGTTCGTTGTTTTCGCAGTTCATTTTAGCGTAACGTCCAGGTTGTTGTCGAACCAGCTGTTAGATTTTGGGTAATTATTGTTAAGTTGCTGCTTCTTAATTAAAATTTATCAAAGTCATGTAGACTAGATCGATTTGTGAGAACATCCCAAAAGCTTCATTCATTTTAGAATGACTAAGAAGGATCCATTCTTACCTTTTCTTTTCATGTTTTAAACTTGTTTAAACCTTGGTCAAACCTAGGATTTGACCAAGATTTAAATGGGCATAAAAATTCAGAAAAAATCAAAAAATGAAAAACCAAAGCACATATATAGCCTTCTTATGTCATATAGTAAGCACTCGAGTTGATAAAAACTCTGTCTTATGAAGTCAAACATATGAAGAGAACTGGTTTTGGGTTTCAAACATGGAAATTTCACAAACCTCCCAAAAGCTTCATTCTACAGTGACTAAGAAGGATCCAGGCTTACCTTTTTCATTTTCATTTCTTAACTTGTTTAAATCTTGGTCAAACCTAGGATTTGACCAAGATTCAAATGGGTATAACAATTCAAAAAAAACGGAAAAAAACCAAAGAACATAGTCTTCTGATGTCATATAGTAAGCATTCAAGTTGATAAACAAGGTCTAGACATATTCAAACCAAACAAATCATGTATCTACCCCCTAACCCTAAACTCTGCCTTATGAAGTCAAGCATGAAGAGAAGTGATTTTGGGTTTCAAACATGGAAATTTCAAAAACCTCCCAAAAGCTTCATTTTAGAGTGACTAAGAAGGATCCATGCTTACCTTTTCATTGCCATGTTTTAAACTTGTTTTAACCTTGGTCAAACCTAGGATTTGACCAAGATTCAAATGGGAGTAAAAATTCAAAAAAAAAAAATGAAAAACCAAACACATATATAGCCTTCTTATGTCATATAGTAAGCATTCAAGTTGATAAACAAGGTCTAGACATATTCAAAGCAGAAATATCATGTATCATATCTACCCCTAACCCTAAACTCTGTCTTATGAAGTCAAACATATGAAGAGAACTGGGGTTTTGGGTTTCAAACATAAAATTTTCAAGTACCTTCATTTTAGAGTGAGTAAGGAAGGATTCATGCTTACCGTTTCATTTTCATGTTTTAAACTTGTTTAAACCTAGGATTTGACCAAGATTTAAATAGGCATAAAAAAAAAGAAATCAAAAAATGAAAAACCAAAGCACATATATAGCCTTCTTATATCATATAGTAAAAATTCAAGTTGATAAACAAGGTCTAGACATATTCAAACAAGAAAAATCATGTATCTACACACCTAACCATAAACTCTGTCTTAAGTGGTTTTGGGTTTCAAACATGGAAATTTCACAAACCTCCCAAAAGCTTCATTTTACAGTGACTAAGGAGGATCCATGCTTACCTTTTGAAATTTAAACGTTTGAAACCAAAAACCACTTCTCTTCATGCATGCTTGACTTCATAAGACAGAGTTTAGGGTTAGGGTTAGGGGTAGATACATGATTTCCTGGTTTGAATATGTCTAGACCTTGTTTATCAACTTAATTGATTGCTTACTATATGACATAAGACGACTACGTGCCTTGGTTTTCATTTTTTTTTTTTTTGAATTTTATGCTCATATATTTGAATCTTGGTCAAATCTTAGGTTTGACCAAGATTTAAACAAGTTTAAAACATGAAAATGAAAAGGGAAGCATGTATCCTTTTAGTCACTCTAAAATGAAGCTTTTGGGATGTTCTTGAAATTTCCATGTTTGAAACCCAAAACGACTTCTCTTCATGCTAGACTTCATAAGATCAACATGGGGTAGATACATGATTTGGGGGATATACCTAGACCTCGTTTAACTTGAATGCATACGATATGACATAAGAAGACTACGTGCTTTTGTTTTTCATTATTCTGATTTTTTTGAATTTTGTGCCCACCCATTTGTATCTTGGTCAAATCCTAGGCTTGATAATGATTTAACAAGATTAAAATATGAAAATGCAAAGGTAAGCATGGATCCTTCTTAGTCACTCTAAAATGAAGCTTTTGGGAGCAAAACCACTTCTCTTCATATGCTTGACTTCATAAGACGGAGTTTAGGGGTTAGGGGGTATAGATACATGATTTGTCTAGTTTGAATATGTCTAGACCTTGTTTATCAACTTAATTGGCTTACTATATGACATAAGAAAACTATTTGCTTTGGTTTTTCTTTTCCTGATTTTTTTCAATTTTGATGCCCATTTGAATCTTGTCAAATCCTAGGTTTGACCGAGATAATTTAAACAAGCTTAAAACATGAATATGAAAAGGAAGCAAGTATCCTTCTTTGTCACTCTAAAATGAAGTTTTTGGGAGGTTTTTCAAATTTCCATGTTTGAAACCCAAAACCACTTCTCTTCATATGCTTGACTTCATAAGACAGAGTTCAGGGGTTAGGGGTATAGATACATGATTTGTCTAGTTTGAATATGTCTAGACCTTGTTTATCAACTTAATTGGCTTACTATATGACATAAGAAAACTATTTGCTTTGGTTTTTCTTTTTCCTGATTTTTTCGATGCCCATTTGAATCTTTGTCAAATCCTAGGTTTGACCAGATAATTTAAACAAGCTTAAAACATGAATATGAAAAGGGAAGCATGCATCCTTCTTAGTCACTCTAAAATGTAGTTTTTGGGAGGTTTTTGAAATTTCCATGTTTGAAACCCAAAACCACATCTCTTCATGCTTGACTTAATTTATAAGACATAGTTTAGGGGTTAGGGGTAGATACATGATTTGTATGGTTTGATATTTCTAGTCCTTGTTTATCAACTTTAATGCTTACTATATGACATAAGATGACTATGTGATTTGGTTTTTCATTTTTCTGTTTTTTATTTTATTTTTCTGCCCATTTGAATCTTGGTCAAATCCTAGGTTTGACCAAGATTTAGACAAGTTTAACACGTGAAAACGAATAAGTAAGCCTGGATCCTTCTTAGTCACTCAAAAATGTACCAATCGATAGATGTGTTAACTTTGCTTCATGGAAATAATAATGTCATGTAAATGAGTTAACTTGGATTTCCTACCCTTGAATCCATAGGAAACTTTGTTCTAATGCACTATTATAATCAACCGAGTTTTTACACCAACAGGTCTGTCACTTACGTGTGGTGCCCACGCTTGAGGTCCCACACTTCAGTGAGCACAAGTCACGTGCAATAGGTACGCAAACTCCCAGCCATCTTCTTTGTCAAGAGAAGACGCATCAGGATGCGTATTGGAAGTCTGTGGGTCCTTCTGGATCCTTCGGTTGTCCCTCTCACAAAAAACAAATCTCTCTCATTTCTCGCCGGCTCGCTCGCTCGCTCGCTCGCACCTCCTGCTCACTGACAAACCCTGCACAAAAGTCAACATCATCACCCGAAAAAAGGGAGACACCATAATTCTCTCCCTTCTTCTCTCCTTCCGAGTGATCCCTCTTCCTCCGAGTTTCACTCGACGGGCAAACACCATGTGCTGCATAGTAATAATAAAAAGGTAGTACTCGTAGAAAAATCGATATACGAATCTGTAATTAAATAGGTTAAACTAGGGTTTTGCCCAGTTCTACAGATCAAGGGTTCAAAAAAATCCAACTACGGGGTTCGAACAACACGATTCTAATCCAAGAATTTTTTCGACCTAGGTCACCCAAATGGCCTCAAACTATAGGGTTAGCATCTAGTGCAGTATGTGTGAAAATGTATGCACTATGTGTGCTATAACTTGTATGTCTTTCAAATTTGAACCAAATTTGAATAAGTTTGAAATATTTGAAAATGGGCTTTTGGCTTAAACGTTTGAAACCAAAAACCACTTCTCTTCGTGCATGCTTGACTTCATAAGACAGAGTTTAGCTAGGGTTAGGGGGTAGATGCATGATTTTCCTGGTTTGATTATGTCTAGACCTTGTTTATCAACTTAATTGAATGCTTACTATATGACATAAGAATACTATGTGCCTTGTTTTTTATTTTTTGATTTTTTTAAAATTTTATGCCCATTTGAATCTTGGTCAAATCCTAGGTTTGAACATGGTTTAAACAAGTTTAAATCATGAATATGAAAAATTAAGCATCTATATATCCTTCTTAGTCACTCCAAAATGTAGCTCGGTCTTGGGAGGGTTTTCGAAATTTCCATGTTTGAAACCAAAAACCACTTCTCTTCATGCATGCTTGACTTCATAAGACGGAGTTTAGGGTTAGGGGTAGATATATACATTATTTTCTTGTTTGAATATGTCTAGACCTTGTTTATCAACTTGAATGCTTAATTACTATATATATATGACATAAGAATGTTATGTCCTTTGGTTTTTCATTCTTTTGATTTTTTATGAATTTCTATGCCCATTTGAATCTTTTGGTCAAATCCTAGAGGTTTGACCAAGATTTAAACAAGTTTAAAACATGAAAATGAAAAGGGAAGCTTGTATATCCTTCTTAGTCACTCTAAAATGAAGTTTTTGGGAGGTTTTTGAAATTTCCATGTTTGAAACCCAAAACCACTTCTCTTCATGCTAGACTGCTTCATAAGACAATTTAATTAGGGGTTAGGGGGTAGATACATGATTTGTCTGGTTTGAATATGTCCAAACCTTGCTTGTGTATCAACTTGAATGCTTACTATATGACATAAGAATGCTTACCATATGTTTGAATTTTAAAAGCATATAGTCTTCTTATGTCATATATATAGTAAGCATTCAAAAGTTTTTCTTTGAGAGAGTAGCATGCATTCAAAAGTTGATAAATAAGATTTGGACATATTCAAACCAGACAAATCATGTATCTACACCCCCTAACCCTAAACTCTGTCTTATGAAGTCAAGCATGAAGAGAAGTGCTTTTGGGTTTCAAACATGGAAATTTCACAAACCTCCCAAAAGCTTCATTTTACAGTGACTAATTAAGGAGGATCCATGCTTACCTTTTGGCTTAAACGTTTGAAACCAAAAACCACTTCTCTTCATGCATGCTTGACTTCATAAGACAGAGTTTAGCTAGGGCGTTAGGGGGTAGATACATGATTTTCCTGGTTTGAATATGTCTAGACCTGGTTTATCAACTTAATTAATTGATTGTTTACTATATGACATAAGAAGACTATGTGCCTTGGTTTTAAATTTTTCTGTTTTTTTTTGAATTTTATGCCCATATATTTGAATCTTGGTCAAATCCTAGGTTTGACCAAGATTTAAACAAGTTTAAACATAAAAATGAAAAGGGAAGCATGTATCCTTCTTAGTCACTCTAAAATGAAGCTTTTGGGATGTTCTTGAAATTTCCATTTTTGAAACCAAAAACGACTTCTCTCTTCATGCTAGACTTCATAAGATCGACAGGGGGTATAGATACATGATTTGTCTGGTTTGGATATACCTAGACCTCGTTTATCAACTTGAATTCATACGATATGACATATGAAGACTATGTGCTTTAATTTGTTTTCATTTTTCTGATTTTTTTGAATTTTGTGCCCACCCATTTGTATATTGGTCAAATGCTAGGCTTGATAATGATTTAAACAAGTTTAAAATATGAATATGCAAAGTTAAGCATGGATCCTTCTTAGAAACTCTAAAATGAAGTTTTTCGGAGGTTTTTGAAATTTCCATGTTTGCAACCCAAAACCACTTCCTCTTCACATGCTTGACTTCATAAGACAGAGTTTAGGGGTTAGGGGGTATAGATACATGATTTGTCTAGTTTGAATATGTCTAGACCTTGTTTATCAACTTTAATGCTTACTATATGACATAAGAAAACTATTTCCTTTGTTTTTTTTTTTTTTGATTTTTTTCAATATTGATGCCCATTTGAATCTTGTCAAATCCTAGGTTTGACCAAGATAATTTAAACAAGCTTAGAACATGAATATGAAAAGGGAAGCGTGTATCCTTCTTAGTCACACTAAAATGAAGTTTTTGGGAGGTTTTTGAAATTTCCATGTTTGAAACCCAAAACCACATCTCTTCATGCTTGACTTAATTTATAAGACATAGTTTAGGGGTTAGGGGGTAGATACATGATTTGTATGGTTTGATATTTCTAGACCTTGTTTATCAACTTTAATGCTTACTATATGACATAAGATGACTATGTGATTTGGTTTTTCATTTTTCTGTTTTTTATTTTATTTTTCTGCCCATTTGAATCTTGGTCAAATCCTAGGTTTGACCAAGATTTAGACAAGTTTAACACGTGAAAACGAATAAGTAAGCATGGATCCTTCTTAGTCACTCAAAAATGTACCAATCGATAGATGTGTTAACTTTGCTTCATGGAAATAATAATGTCATGTAAATGAGTTAACTTGGATTTCCTACCCTTGAATCCATAGGAAACTTTGTTCTAATGCACTATAATAATCAATCGAGTTTTTACACCAACAGGTCTGTCACTTACGTGTGGTGCCCACGCGTGAGGTCCCACACTTCAGTGAGCACAAGTCACGTGCAATAGGTACGCAAACTCCCAGCCATCTTCTTTGTCAAGAGAAGACGCATCAGGATGCGTATTGGAAGTCTGTGGGTCCTTCTGGATCCTTCTTAGTCACTCTAAAATGAAGCTTTTGGGAGGTTCTTGAAATTTCCATGTTTGAAACCCAAAACCACTTCTCTTCATGATTGACTTCATAAAACATAGTTTAATTAGAGTTTTAGGGGTAGATATATACATGATTTTTCTGGTTTGAATATATATGTCTCTAGACCTTTGTTTATCAACTTGAATGCTTACTATACATATGACATAAGAATGCTATGTGCTTTGGTTTTTCATTCTTTTGATTTTTTTTTCTGAATTTTTAGGGCCATTTGAATCTTGGTCAAATCCTTGGTTTGACCAAGATTTAAACAAGTTTAAAACATAAAAATGAAAAGGGAAGTCTGTATCCTTCTTAGTCACTCTAAAATGAAGCTTTTGGGAGGTTTTTAAAATTTCAATGTTTGAAACCCAAAACCACTTCTCTTCACATGCTTGACTTCATAAGACAGAGTTAATTAATTTAGGGGTTAATTAGGGGGTATAGATACATGATTTGTGTGGTTTGAATATGTATGGACCTTATTTATCAACAACTTTAATGCTTACTATATGACATAAGAAAACTATTTGCTTTGGTTTTTCTTTTTTCAATTTTTTTTTCAATTTTGATGCCCATTTGAATCTTGTCAAATCCTAGGTTTGACCAAGATAATTTAAACAAGTTTAAAACATGAAAATGAAAAGGGAAGCATGGATCCTTCTTAGTCACTCTAAAATGAAGCTTTTGGGAGGTTTTTGAAATTTCCATGTTTGAAACCCAAAACCACTTCACATGCATGCTTGACTTCATAAGACAGAGTTTAGGGGTTAGGGGGTATAGCTACATGATTTGTCTGGTTTGAATATGTCTACACCTTGTTTATCAACTTTAATGCTTACTATATGACATAAGAAAACTATGTGATTTGGTTTTTCATTTTTCTGTTTTTATTTTTCTGCCCATTTGAACTTGGTCAAACCCTTGGCTTGATGGAAAAAATAATGTCATGTAAATGAGTTAACTTGGATTTCCTACCCTTGAATCCATAGGAAACTTTGTTCTAATGCACTATTATAATCAACCGAGTTTTTACACCAACAGGTCTGTCACTTACGTGTGGTGCCCACGCTTGAGGTCCCACACTTCAGTGAGCACAAGTCACGTGCAATAGGTACGCAAACTCCCAGCCATCTTCTTTGTCAAGAGAAGACGCATCAGGATGCGTATTGGAAGTCTGTGGGTCCTTCTAGATCCTTCGGTTGTCCCTCTCACAAAAAAACAAATCTCTCTCATTCTCGGCCTCGCTCGACTCGCTCGCTCGCCGCACCTCCTGCTCACTGACAAACCCTGCACAAAAGTCAACATCATCACCCGAAAAAGGGGAGACACCATCTCTCTCCCTTCTTCTCTCCTTCCGAGTGATCCCTCTTCCTCCGAGTTTCACTCGACGGGCAAACACCCATGTGCTGCATAGTAATAATAAAAAGGTAGTACTCGTAGAAAAATCGATATACGAATCTGTAATTAAATAGGTTAAACTAGGGTTTTGCCCAGTTCTACAGATCAAGGGTTCAAAAAATCCAACTACGGGGTTCGAACAACACGATTCTAATCCAAGAATTTTTTCGACCTAGGTCACCCAAATGGCCTCAAACTATAGGGTTAGCATCTAGTGCAGTATGTGTGAAAATGTATGCACTATGTGTGCTATAACTTGTATGTCTTTCATATTTGAACCAAATTTGAATAAGTTTGAAATATTTGAAAAGGGGCTTTTGGCTTAAACGTTTGAAACCAAAAACCACTTCTCTTCATGCATGCTTGACTTCATAAGACAGAGTTTAGCTAGGGTTAGGGGGTAGATGCATGATTTTCCTGGTTTGAATATGTCTAGACCTTGTTTATCAACTTAATTGAATGCTTACTATATGACATAAGAATACTATGTGACTTGTTTTTTATTTTTTGATTTTTTTAAAATTTTATGCCCATTTGAATCTTGGTCAAATCCTAGGTTTGAACATGGTTTAAACAAGTTTAAATCATGAATATGAAAAATTAAGCATCTATATATCCTTCTTAGTCACTCCAAAATGTAGCTCTTGGGAGGTTTTTTCGAAATTTCCATGTTTGAAACCAAAACCACTTCTCTTCATGCATGCTTGACTTCATAAGACAGAGTTTAGGGTTAGGGGTAGATATATACATGATTTTCTGGTTTGAATATGTCTAGGCCTTGTTTATCAACTTGAATGCTTACTATATATATATGACATAAGAATGTTATGTCCTTTGTTTTTTCATTCTTTTGATTTTTTATGAATTTCCATGCCCATTTGAATCTTTTGGTCAAATCCTAGAGGTTTGACCAAGATTTAAACAAGTTTAAAACATGAAAATGAAAAGGGAAGCTTGTATATCCTTCTTAGTCACTCTAAAATGAAGTTTTTGGAGGTTTTTGAAATTTCCATGTTTGAAACCCAAAACCACTTCTCTTCATGCTAGACTTCATAAGACAATTTAATTAGGGGTTAGGGGGTAGATACATGATTTGTCTGGTTTGAATATGTCCAAACCTTGCTTGTTTATCAACTTGAATGCTTACTATATGTCATAAGAATGCTTACCATATGTTTGAATTTTAAAAGCATATAGTCTTCTTATGTCATATAGTAAGCATTCAAAAGGTTTTCTTTGAGAGAGTAGCATGCATTCAAAAGTTGATAAATAAGATTTGGACATATTCAAACCAGACAAATCATGTATCTACACCCCCTAACCCTAAACTCTGTCTTATGAAGTCAAGCATGAAGAGAAGTGCTTTTGGGTTTCAAACATGGAAATTTCACAAACCTCCCAAAAGCTTCATTTTACAGTGACTAAGAAGGATCCAGGCTTACCTTTTCATTTTCATGTTTTAAACTTGTTTAACTCTTGGTCAAACCTAGGATTTGACCAAGATTTAAATGGGCATAAAAAATCAGAAAAACAGAAAAAATGAAAAACCAAATAACATAGCCTTCTTATGTCATATAGTAAGCATTCAAGTTGATAAACAAGGTCTAGACATATTCAAACCAAAAAATCATGTATCTACCCCTAACCCTAAACTCTGTCTCTTACTGAAGTCAAGCATGAAGAGAAGTGGTTTTGGGTTTCAAACATGGAAATTTCAAAAACCTCGCGAAAGCTTCATTTTAGAGTGACTAAGAAGGATCCATGCTTACCTATTCATTTTCATGTTTTAAACTTGTTTAAACCTTGATAAAACCCAGGATTTTACCTATTTAATCATAGATTCATAGGTCGATTTTTTACTTTTTTATTTTTACTATGCAGCACATGTGTGTTTGCCCGTCCAGTGAAACTCGGAGGAAGAGGGATCACACGGAAGGAGAAGAAGGGATAGCAGTCACGGGGCCCCTCTTATTATTTATGGTGTATATCTTTTTTCTGGTGATGTTGACTGTTGTGCAGCGTTTGTCAGTGCGCAGGAGGTGCGAGGCTGCGAGCGAGCGAGTCGAGCGAGGCCGAGAATGAGAGAGATGTTTTTTTCTTTTTCTTTTCCGTGAGAGGGACAACAGAAGGATCCAGAGACGACTTCCACTACGCATCCTGGTGCGCGTCTTCTCTTGACAAAGAAGATGGATGGGAGTTTGCGTACCTACTAATCTACTATAGTACTACTACTACACAAGAACCATATACATGTCAAACTTTTCAATCATGACCCACATGCATTTTATGTATATATTCACAACTTTTAATGCATGCATGAAAACTCAGCAAAATATGTGCATTTTGGGTTGTCGCACATAAATGTGCTTTTACTTGTCTGCCACCAATCCAATTTTCATGTGAGGGGGAAACATGACACACGATGGACATTTCCAATGTTTCACGAATTAATTATCTCAATTTGCATCCATATATATATGCGCCTGGTTACTGAAAGATCGAACCAAAGGTGAACTTGAAACGTTTTCATTTTCATGTTTTAAACTTGTTTAAATCTTGGTCAACCCTTGGATTTGACCAAGATTCATAAAAAATTCAAAAACATAGTCTTCTTATGTCATACAGTCAACATTCAACTTGATAAAACAAGATCTAAACATATTAAAAGAAGAATCATGTATCTACCCCCTAACCCTAAACTCTGTCTTTTGAAGTCAAACATGAAGATACGTGGTTTTGGGTTTACAAAATGGAAATTTCAAAAACCTCCGAAAAGCTTAATTTTGGAGTGACTAAGAAGGATACATGCTTACTTTTTCATTTTCATGTTTTAAACTTGTTTAAAGCTTGGTCAAACCTAGCTAGCTTGGATTTGACCAAGATTCAAGTGCGCATAAAAAATTCGAAAAAACCCCCAAAAATGAAAAACCATAACACATAGTCTTCTTGCGTCACATATATTGTAAGCATTCAAGTGTTGATAAACAATATCTAGACATATCAAACAAGAAAAATCATGTATCTATACCCCTAACCCTAAATTTGTCTTATGAAGTCAAGCATGAAGAGAAGTGGTTTGGGTTTTCAAACATGGAAATTTCGAAAACCGCCCAAAAGCTTCATTTCGGACTGACTAAGAAGGATCCATGCTTACCTTTTCATTTTCATGTTTTAAACTTGTTTAAATTCTTGTTCAAACCTAGGATTTGGCCAAGATTCAAATGGGCATAAAAACAATCGAAAAAATCAAAAATGAAAAACCAAAGCACATAGTCTTCTTATGTCACATAGTAAGCCATTCAACTTGATAACAAGGTCTAGACCTATTCAAACCAGAAAAATCATGTATCTACCCCTAACCCTAAACTCATCTGTCTTATGAAGTCAAGCATGAAGAGAAGTGGTTTTGGGTTTCAAACATAGACATTTCAAAAGCCTCCCAAAAGCTTCATTTTGGAGTGATTGAGAAGGATCCATGCTTAATTTTTCATTTTAATGTTTTAAACTTGTTTAAATCTTGGTTAAACCTATGATTTGACCAAAATTTGATTCGGCATGAAAATTCAAAACAAATCAAATAAATAAAAAACCAATGCACATAGTACATCTTCTTATGTCATATACTAAGCTTTCAAGTTGATAAGCCAGGTCTAGACATATTCAAACTAGAAAAATCATGTATCTACCCCTAACCCTAAACTCGATTTGTCTTATGAAGTCAATCATGAAGAGGTGTTTTGGGTTTCAGACATGGAAATTTCAAAAACCTTCCAAAAGCTTCATTTTGAAGTTACTAATTAAGAAGGATCACTACAAGAAAAGTTTGGCAACTTTTCTTGTAGTGGATCCAGGCTTAATTTTTCATCTTCATGTTTTAAATTTTGGTCAAACCTAGGATTTGTCCAAGATACAAATGGGCATAAAAATTCAGGGTAGCATCATACCCCCCTCCTTCCCGCGTAGAAAAAGTGTTAGGCGAGTAGTAGAATGGCATGACCAACAAGTTTCAAGTAAAATTTTGAATATGACCAAAATATACCAATTGATAGATGTGTGTGACCCAAGATTGAGCCATGGTACATTTTGCCAACAAAGTAGCAATTGAGTTGGCTTTCTACCTTAGTAGGCGTGCATTGGAAGGATGCATTATGCCGGCAAAGTTTTCAAACGTTCAAACTTTTCCGGTTTCTCATACAGTATTTGGCTCCTTGAGAAGCATTGATGTGATCATATAAGGTTATCCAAAACTTCGCCTTTCCCGTATTTGCCCGAGCACTCGACACCCCTCGTCCCATGGCGACTCCTCCAGCCATAGCCCCGTGCACCCAGGCTCCACGACTCAGCCTCGGAGGGGTGTGCGCTAAAAGCTCGCAAATGTCTGTGTGCCATTGGTGTGCGATGAAGCAGGCGGCTCTGTGTCTTGCTGTGGCTAGACTCCTGGCGCCCTTTGATCTAGGAGAGGGAGAGGAGGGAGGGGGTCCCATGAAGCGGCGGTGGCCCAGGTATCGGCGGCAGCCCAGGCAGCAGCGGCAAAGTGGGCTGGTCGGAGCATAGGCATGCGCCGGGGGCGAACCTCGCCGGGTGAGGATGCTTCCATTGTGAAGAAGCACTTGCCATCCAGGGCTTCGGGTTCGCCAACAAACTCAGCGCCTCGGTCCATGGCGTTGCCGTCGTGGGGACGTCGGGGGCGGCGGCGACGTGCTGCAGCCCCAGCCTTTAGTGGGGACCAAAGTGCGACCGACCACATCACGGCGTCGGCAGCATTGGGGATGCCGATGGGCATCCACTGCCACACACAGATTTGGGAGGTTCTGGCCGGGCCGAGTTCCAAACTTCCATCATCGGAGCCGAGGGCTTGGTACTTCAAATTCCGAATCAGGCAATCCTTCGACCCCAATCAGCTTCTGCCTGTGGTCCAAATCCGAGATATCTTGGCGGCAGCTATGCTGGTTAAGCTTAGCCGGACAGCGGCAATCGACGATCTGCAAAACCTAGATGCCTTCCGAGGATTTGCAGCAGCCGTCAATGCACTCGTGGAGGCATCGCATGCTGGTAGCAGCGGCGAATGCGGGTATGTTGTTTTACTCCCTTTGTATGCTTTTGTCATAAAAATCAATTTGCTAATTCTCATTCGATTGAAAATCAGACCCATTCACCATCAACTCTCAAACAGTGGACACTAGTAATATGTAGAACTAGAAATTACACAAGATTTCTGTACTGCTAGTACTATTACTTCGACGCTACATGTTGTTTACACGAGGAAATTGCACAAACTACCGCTTATTGCTGCCTTCGTTGCTTAAAACACTTTTTAAAACTGTAATTTTTTTCCGCACAAACCACCAACTATCGTGTTCTGTTGCAGGGAATTTCAAATTTAGGATTGAGCTGTTTAAGAGCAAATCAGATGATCGGGGACCACCAACTACTATAGTTTTAATTGCAAATAGAATAGATTTTGCAAAATTATGAAACGCACATAACGTTTGAATTACTACAATTTTTTTGAAGGTTTGATATTTTCATCATTTTTGTGTGAATCTTACACCAAGTAACACAACTTTCAGACGGAATACAAAATATTTTCAAACTTCCTAGATTTGATAGCTCAAATATTTTTAATTACTAGTTTTTCAGTATTTTAAAAAGTCGAAACACTATATTTTGGCTGAATGTTAGAAAATATATTTCATGATTATCCCATATTAGTTAAGAAGTACATAAACTAGTAGTAGTAATAAAGAACAGAGGGAGTTTATGGAGATACATCCATTAAGGGCATGTTAGTGTGTGTTGGTGTATTACTTATGCCTTCTTTGGTTAATACACTTCTCAAGTGATCCCCGCAAACCCTCTATTCTTGCCTAGAATACAAAAACTCCCCATCAAAGTATTAGTGCATTTTTTGGATGAGTATTCGAGAGGATTGGGTGAACACCAAGGATTTGCATAGGGAATTGGTACAATTGAATCCTTGGCTGTTTGATTTGTAGGATTGTTTCCGATAGGAATTTTTCCTAAGGATTTCTTTGCACAGATTCCATAGAAAATTAAACATCTACTCATACCTCTTTTTAAGAATGCTTTACTTTTCCTATGGTGGAATCAAACAAAGTTTGGATTCTATGAATTCCTATAGGATTGGAGTGGACATGACATTGCAATCCTACATTTCCCTATTCCTACATCTTTCGGTAGGCATTTGCCTAGAATAAATAACCATGTGTATTACGGAGTAGCAATAAAATATAGGTTTATTTCTCTAAAGCATCTTGCACTGTACTAGTACATGGCTTAAGAGACAATATTTTTACCATTTTTTTGCGAGAAGACAATATTATTACCATAGTTACTAAGTACATTTTATTGGATGATGAAGTGATAGCCCTCATCAATGCATTGTGAATTATTAGGGCATGGGTCACACGTGATTTACGAGTACACCGCACGATCGAGAGCCGCCGTCCCTCTTTGCTTTCTACCGATGCGGCGGAGCTCCTCCCCACACCCACGAATAACTGAAAGCCACAACTGCTGGGGAAAAGTCTTGCGCCGAGAAAATCTACAACCGTGGTTGAGTACATGTGTTTCTTAAGATACGAGTGCTCCAATGCATTTTTTCTTTCCTTTTACTAATTTACCTTGAAAATCCTGCACGTCCACTTATTTGTGGACGGAGGGAGTATCACGCCAAGAGGAAGTAGGACAATAGTGGGCGCTTATAGCCCGCCTACGTGGTACTTTTGCCAGCTGTTGGCTCTTCTATTGTTCTTGCTCTAAAGAAACCCCGATTGTGAAAGGCCAAGGCGTACTTCTTTTGGTCACGCAAAATTCAAAATACTGCCATGGACATTGAATTGACATGACAACACATAGCTTGGGATGTCCAAATTTGCACGTTAGACCAGTGACTTGTTCTTCACCTTTTCAGAGGGAACAGTGACATTTTATTATGGGTCTATACACTTTCCAAGAAACAGGAGGAGATGCTGTAGAGTGTAGAGGAGCGAAGTCAAGCGCCCCGCCCCCACCTGCCCTATTTCTGTTCACCTCCATCGTCTACCTCCGCCCCCGCCCGCACCAATCGACCACCTTCCATAGCACGCGCCAGTGCCGCCGCCATGCAGCTTTAGAATCAATTCCACCGCCCAGTTTGAGAGCCTCCGTTCTTCATCTTCCCCGCCACCTGCCGCCATCGAACCCAAATTAAACTCCAATCAGTTGAACCCAAACCTCATAGACCCACCCCCTGCCCTGCGATGGCGGCATCGAACAAGGAAAATGATGACTCTGAACTGTTTCAGAAGGTCTTTTCCGAAGGTCCCCTTGAAGAACTCGTAACAAGATGCGACGTCATCACCGCCGCGAGCCTCGTCGGTTCGTCCAAACTATTTTTCGACTCTGCAAATGATAGTGCAACTCTATCTTTTTCTCTCCCGTTTGGCCTCCCATGTGTTCTTCATTCTCACCCGACGAAGGTAGCACGGGATTGCAAGCTGACGCCGCTGGACAGGTTCTCCTCCGACGCTGTGATGCCAGACGGTACGGGTAAGCAGTGGGTAGGTGCCAATGGAGATTGGGTTGCCATGGTTGACACTGGCTTTCCTGCTTGCAAATGGAAACTTGTCAACGTCTACACTCGCCGTGAAATTCCTCTCCCTGTGCCGTTTGAAACCACCCACATTCCAAATATATACCACCACAACCTTCGTGCTATTATATTTCACAAGATATATATTTGCCAAGTTCCCACAGCTGCTGGGGGGTACAAAAATTTCTCTCTTGTTGCTGTTTTTGACATCAGAGTTGCCCTCCTTTGCGGCGAAGATTCTGGATGGACAGTTCTTACAGAGCCCAAGTCCCACATCTTTTACAATTACAGCGATGCAATTCTCCACAATGGGCTTGTGTTTGCCACAACTCATACTGGCACTGTTCACGCATGGAATCCTCAGCAAGCTGGTAATTTTCCTCCGGACGTAAGTAGTGTATGATGAGCTTCATTATTCATGGCTGTAAAGATAATTTTAATGCACAAACTTATTAATTTTCGAACCTGACTGATCTGACTTGGAGGCTTGGGGCATATTTGCTTCGGATGAAATTTCATTGGTATTTAGACTTTTTATTCGAGATGATTACCATAGAAAAATTTGAGGATTGTATAATTAGGAGTTTTATTCTCAGATTGAATTATGTTGGATTTTGACCTCTACTTGAACTTCTTGAAATGAATCCTTTGGTTTCCCATGTGATGTACTGAAATACACCAATATGCTGTATTATTGAATGGAAATGCCATTATATCATCCCATCTGAATCCTAATGCGTTTTCCCAATTCTTACGTTTTCAGATTTGTGCAAACCAAACATACCCTTCTTAACAGTAATTTCGTTTTCAAGCAGGTCCTCCGCTGATCGTAGAGCCACCGCCCATTGTGTTTGAATGGCGGTGTGCACTTGATGATGCTCTTGGCCATGATCACGAGGTCGATTATGGCATGTGGTGGTTAGCAAGATCTATAGATGGTTCTAGACTTCTTCTGATCCATACACTGGGCATTGCTGATGAAAGGGAATATTCCTGTAAAGTTTGCCATACTGCTTCTGATCGTCGTGTTCATCATGGTCGCACTGTTGGCAACTATGCTTCTGGGTTTGGTTGCCTGGTGTTCACGAAGGACACTAGTAAGTTAAATGAAGGTATTCCATGGGAAAAGATTGATGACCTTGGAGAATATTCTCTTTTCCTTGGAGTGAACTATCCGATTATGCTGCCATTAGGCGGTGCAGATGTTGTCCCAGGATGTCTGACGAGAAGAAATTGTGTGTACACCTTGCCGAATGAAGCATGGCTTCGCAATTCGCAGCTGCCTGAAATATGCCGATTCAGTCTGAATCGTGAAGATTGCGCCGTTGGTTTCCAAACCAACGCCTTGGAGAAAACATGCAAAACAAAAAAAGATAGGTACCTGGTAAAGACACCGCTTTGGTTCATCCCAAACTTCGCCAACGCCCCGGATTGGAACAAGTGTGATGTTTAATTCTGAAACAGGGCCTGCAGCCATTGTAGCTACTGATAGTATGTAATTTCATAGCTAATGAACGAGGCAATTGTGGTCTACTAGTTACAACTGTTTTGTAAAGAGGTGGTCTATAAGTATACCCCTCTCTTCATTGATGCATTTGTGGTCTACATGATGGTACTCTTAAATATATGGGTGTGGCTCCTCAACACATAATGTGGGGGTATTATTGTGTTAAAGTTGAAGGCTTGATCAACTATAGGTTCACTTCTCTAGTTACATTACTAGGTACTCCGGTTGGCTATGTTGTGATGAAATTGTGTTCTGTTGTTCGGTGAAGACAAAAGTAGAACTATGGTATGCTTATGTTTAAGAGCAAGCGAGGGTTTAGCTTGAGATGTTAAAATTCAGATTTGAACTATTTTTTGATATGGAAATTTGAAATATATATGGTACTGTATATGATTATGTGTAACAACAAGCGACGAAAGGGCTGATGCTCCTATTCCTTGTCGGCGGGAGGACTATGTGTGCGGCGACTTGAGCCAAATTAGAAGGCCATAGCTATGTTGATTGGTCCTTGAAGTTGGAGGGGCTAGGATTTCGGATGAGCGGAGTGGGGGAAGTTGTTGCTCATGGAACATAAGTCCTTAAAATAGTAATGTTAGTATATAGGAGTACAAGGTATATACTTGTACTATTTTAGTACTATAATAAGTATATCGGGTTCATCAAAAAGAATTATCTCGGGTTCACAACCACGTGGGGTCAAGGTGAGGGAAAGTTGGTCAATACCTCTTACCGCTATATCCCCGCCCCAAGTTCTAATGCGCAAGTGCTGTTATTTTTTTTAAGGGAAATAGTGGTTCCTCTCCCCCGGAAACATGCCCCGCATCTCCACCTCCTAGTATCGTAGTACTACTACTGCATCTTCTCCAAAAAAAACCCTCTTCTGTCTCTTTCTCCCGTTCACCCCTCTCTCCCTTGCATTGGATTACCGACTCCAATGAAGCAGAAGCGTAAGATTGAGGAGATTCCTGATTGCTACCACCAGTCCATGGGGTGGGGCAACCTCCACTACCCACTGGTGGAGAACATAGCCGAGCGGGCGGATATCCTCAGCACTGGTCGCCTCGCTCGAGGCATGATCGGCATGCGGCATGCCATCCGCGGAGCGCATAAGGTTCCGTTCGGTTTACCGAGCCTGCTCCACTGCGACCCCGAGACATGGCCAGACGACCGCGACAATACTGTAAGAGTATTTATTTATTTACTCATCTCGTTTCAGCTTGTGTTTTTTCAATCAACTTTTCTTATTGCCAAACATCATGCATGAATTTAGACTCAACATAATCACCTGATTTGGGAGTACTGTAAGGTTTGCTGCCTTCACTATGCACATGTACTCTTCGGAATTGCTTTATTTATCCATTACATCTGTGCTTCAGTTCTGCACAATCCGCTCTTCATTCTGTCGAATACCTTGCATGCATAGACAATTTTGAAACAAATCCTATTTGCAGGGCATTCACGCGTTGCTGATGCCATTAGACAAGCCGACAGTTCCAGCATTTATCCATACCAAGGAGGAACTGGATGGACATGGACCCATGCACTGGGTGGGTTGTAACGGCGACTGGGTGGCATTTGTCCAGCAGGACGGGCACTTGACGATCCGCAACATATACATATCAGATACTATTATACCTCTTCCATCTCTGCAAGATGCAGGAATTTCTTTGGGCCCTACTAGTGAATGGTGGCATGGCAGCCCACCATTCCTGTTCAAATACAAAATAGATAAAAGTTTGGAACTGCTCAAAGTACGGATCGTCAAGAGGCCGTACAAAGATGATCTAGCAGGGCCATGGCATTACGAGGTAATCGTTGTATTTGACGAATTGATCGCTATCCTACAAGCGCCCCTAGAAAAGGAGTGGAATATCCTGAGAAACCCTGAATTCTTTGATAGAAACAGCTATGTCGATGCCATGGGCATTCCTGGATATGGTACAAGTTCACACCTACATCGTGTATACGCAGTTACATATCCGTATGGAGATGTTCTGGTTTGGGAACCATATACCTGTGGTGAGTCTTTGTTTTATGTCTTAACTAGTAAATGGCATGCTGCACATGTTGGACCAATTACGATTCGCAATACTGATGTATAAAAGTTGCGTTCTAAATGTTGTTCAAACTTTCAATACAACTAATAATTTGGTTATACCATCAAAATAAGTGTGAGCATACAGTTTATAAATATGAACAAAAATTTGGAACCTTTCTTAATCACTATCAAGTGGGACGTGTGATATCGGTGTGAGACTGCTCTGATTTTTCTTCATAATGGAAACATGACGGTTCTAGAAACACGTGGACACTGGTGTGGTATTTTTTTCACGCGAATACCTCTAATCCCAACCGTTAGATTTTGGACACCAACAGTTGGAATTGCTGCTACATGTCTTGTTAAAAACTGGTGCCTTATAGTAGTAGAAAATAGAAGATAGAAGAGAAGAGATAATTTTCAGTGTAGTTCCTACTTGCTGCATTGTGGTTGATCTTTGTGCATTGCAGGGACACATGCAGCCCCGCGTCTCATTGACGCCCCTGTCATTGAAGATGAAGAAGCAGAAGTGGCTGCAATTTTCGCTCAAATCGAGGGAGATGCTGTCATGGAAGATGATGAAGCAAATGTGGCTCAAGGCGATGGAGGTGCCGATGAAGATAATGATGCTGATGAAGAAGAATTAGAAGAAGAAGAATTAGAAGAAGACGAATTTGATGATGAAGAATTAGATGATGAAGAATTAGATGATGATGGTGATAATCATAATTATGAAGATGAAGATGTATTTCTTGGATTTTCTGACCAGCGCACTTGGTTCCTGGCACCAATGAGAGCAGAGTCCATTACTGGTGAATCTGATCTCGCGTGGATTCAGGTTAAAGGTTATCGGCCCATCCTCGGTCCTCCAATATTACATATGGGTAACAAGCTGAGGTCTTATCCTTTGGTACGGTGCTACGTTTTCTTGAGATCTGCCCATACCTTGGACCCTGTAGAAGAGGCAAGGTGGGAAAGATTGAACAATTTGAAGGGGCGTTCTTTATTTCTTGGACTCAATCACCCAATTTTCATGCTACCCCCGCCAGTCGACGCAGAGGCTGCAGAACCAGATTTCCAATTGTTCAAACCTGACTGTGTCTTTGCTACCCACAATCGCGCCCGTGATACATGGATACGTCCAAGGCCAAATTGGTGCAGAATGCACGTCAATGGAGGTCCTGCCATAGGCTCAAGATTGCAGTACAAAAAAGAGAAGATTGAACATAGAGCCGAAGCACCCATGTGGTTCGTCCCAACACTTCCACCTGTTTTTCCTTGAGAAATAAGAGACAGATGGTGACCTTATTTTATAGAGAAAACATAGTGTTCGTGAACTTAACCTCATGAACATTCGCTGTTCGGTTTTTGCTGAAATCAAAATTTTGCAGAGATGAAGATCTTTGTTTGAATCCCGTGCTGAACATATTTTTCACAAATTAGCTACCCGTATTGTGATGAATACATGCTGGTTTGTTGTTTGGTGCAGTAGCAGACATGAAGATCTTTGTCCTGAATACCACAATGGACATCTTTTTTTTCTTCAAAAATTAGCTAAGCTCACGCTATTAGGCGCAAATGCCTATTAAGAGATTTGGTGCTCTTGGGCACCATTGCTCCTGCTATTTTAGAAAAAAATAAAAAATATATTTATTTGTTCAAAAAATTAGAAAACAAATAATGGAGTAGCTAATGAATTGTCCCATAAACGTGCAAAATTTCAGTTTCAAATACAAAAAATTCTGGGCTACACAAAAGTAACAAACGTGTGGATCTGGGTATGCATATTTCAAATCTCCAAATTTCAACAGATTTTGTCTTTTTTGTGTAGTCTACAATATAAAGAATATCATATTAAAATTTTACACGCTTGTAGGTTACTTTATTTATTATGTCTACATTCATTTTCAGATTTTTTTGAAACAAATATGTATGCTATTTGATTTTTTTTAAACAGCAGAGCACTGGTGCCCATTAGCCAAAGACACTTTTCGCAAATGCCTACAATAAAGGAACGGATGGTGACCTTATTTTATAGAGAAACCATAGTGTTTGTGAAGTTAAAGTCATGAACACACGCTGTTCGGTTTTTGGTGAAATCAAAATTTAGCAGAGATGAAGATCTTTGTTTGAATCCCGTGATGAACACATTTTTCCTAAATTAGCTACCAGTATTGTGATGAATACATGCCGGTCTGTTTTTCGGTGGAGTAGCAGACATGCAGGGGATCGAAAGAAACGGCAAAGTAGCCAGAAATCAGGGGTCAAATATAAATTCGAGAAAGGAAACGTTTATTCAACAGTCAGGCTGACATGTGGGACGTATCTTGCAGCCGCGGCCCCAACATTTATCATTCAGAGAGGATGACATGTGGGACCCACGAACCAGTATCGTTCTCGGCGTTTCTCAAAGGGGGCAGGAGATCGAAAGAAAAAGGCAAGTAGCTCGAAATCAGGTGTCCAAAAAATCCAAGAAAGGAAAGGTTTATCGCACAAAGAGGCTGACATATTGTACCCAGTTTGCAGCAGCGTCATCAACGTTTCAAAGGCGGTGGAGTTCGAAAGAAAAAGGCAAATAGCCAGAAATTAGGGGTCAAAAATAAATCCAGCAAAGGAAACTTTTATCGTACAAAGAGGCTGACATGTGGGACCCAGCCAGCAGCGTCCTCAACGTTTCTAAGGTGGCAGGCAATGGAAAAAAGGCAAATAGCCAGAAATTAGGGGTCAAAAATAAATGCAACAATAGAAACTCTTATTGTTCATAGAGGCTGACATGTTGGACCCATGAGCCAGCAGGGCCCTCAACGTTTCAAAGGTGTCACGGGATCAAAAGAAAAGAACCAAGTAGTCATTAATTAGGTGTCAAAAATAAATCCAAGAAAGTAAATGTTTTACTTTTCATAGAGGCTGTCATATGGGACCCATGAGCCAGCAGCGTCCTCAACGTTTCTAAGGCGGCTGGGGATCGAAAAAAAAGCGAAGTAGCCATTAATTAGGGGTCAACTATAAATCCAAGAAAAGAAATGTTTATTGTTCTTAGAGGCTGACATGTGGGAGCTATGCGCCAGCAGCGTCCTCATCGTTTCAAAGGCGGTCGGGGATCCAAAGAAAAAGGCAAATAGCCAGAAATCAGGGGTAAAAAAAATCCAAGAAAAGAAATATTATTGTTCATAGAGGCTGGCATGTGGGACCCATGAGCCAGCAGCGTCCACAATTTCAAAGGCGGCACAGGATCGAAAGAAAAAGGCAAGTGACCAAAAATCAGGGGGTAAAAAATCCAAGAAAAAAACTTTATTGTACATAGAGGATGACATGCGGGTCCCATGAGCCAACAACTTACTCGTCGTTTCAGAGGGCCGAGGCGGCATGAGATCGAAAGAAAAAGGAAAGTGACCAAATATCAGGAGCAAAAAATAATCCATGAAAAGAAACTTTCATTGTACATAGAGGATGACATAGGGTCCCATGTTGTAGCAGCGGTCTGAACGTTTCAAGGACGGCATGAGATCGAAAGAAAAAGGCAAGTGACCAAATATCAGGAGCCAAAAATAATCCAAGAAAAGAAACTTTTATTGTACCTTTGAGAGTCGGCATGAGATTGAAAGAAAAAGGCAAGTGACCAAATATCAGGAGCCAAAAACCTAGAAAAGAAACTTTTATTGTACATAGAGTATGACATGCGGGTCCCATGACGCTGCAGCATCCTCAACGTTTCCAAGGCGGCAGGGGATCAAATGAAAAGGAAATAGCCAAAAAGCAGAGGGTGAAAAAAATCGAAGAAAAGAAACTTTTATTGTTCATAGTGGATGACATGTGGGACCCATGAGGCAGCAGCATCCTCAACGTTTCCAAGCAGCAGGGGATCGAAAGAAAAAGGAAATAGCCAAAAATCAGAGCGTGAAAAATAATCCAAGAAAAGAAACTTTTATTTTACATAGAGGATGACATGTGGGTCCCATTTTGCAGCAGCGGTCTCAATGTTTCATATGCGGCTTGAGATCAAAAGAAAACGAAAGTAGCCCGAAATTAGGGGGAATAAAACTCCAAGAAAAGAAAGTTTTTTGTACATAGAGGATGACATACGGGTCCCAAGGCGGCAGGGGAACAAAAGAAAAAGGAAATAGCCAAAAATCAGAGGGGTGAAAAAAAATCCAAGAAAAAAGAAACTTTTAGAGTTCATAGTTCATAGAGGATGACATGCGGGTCCCATGAGGCAGCAGCGTCCACAACGTTTCCAAGGCGGCACACAGGACCAAAAGAAAAAGGATGTACCCCTGCTGGGCCTTTTGATCAAAAAATAATCCAAGATAAGGAAGATATAAATTGGGGCTGCCTGGCCATCTGGGCCTTCTAACCTGCTGGACGTCTTTTGACTCGTACAATTTCAGCCCACTCCAAAACAAGAAAGTCCTATGCTTCGCAAAAACAAAACAAAAACAAGGAGATTCATATTAGTTCGTTTATGTAAAAATAAAGATTTAATTTATCCGTTTGCAATAGCTCAGAGCGAAATACACTTTTTATTGCAAAATAATCAAGATATCACATGTTTCTTGTACGGGGAGGCTGACATCGGGACCCATGAGCCAGCAGCGTCGTCAAAGTTTTAAAGGCGGCAGGGGATCGAAAGAAAAAATAAATCAAAAATCAGTTGGTAAAAAAATCGAAGAAAAGAAACATTTATCGTTCTGAGAGGATGACATGCGGGACCCATGTGGCAGCAGCATCCTCAACGTTTCCAAGGCAGCACGGGATCCAAAAAAAGGCAAAATAGCCAGAAATTAGGGGTCAAAATAACTCCAAGAAAAGAAAGGTTTATCGTCCATAGAGTCTGACATGTGGGACCCATTAGCGAGCAGATTCTTCAACGTTCAAAGGCGGCAGGGGATCAAAAGAAAAAGGAAGTAGCCAGAAATTAGGGGTAAAAAATAACTCCAACAATGGAAACTTTTATTGTTCATAGAGGATGACATGCGGGACCCATGAGCCAGCAGCTTCCTCAACGTTTCAAAGGCGGCATGGGATCGAAAGAAAAAGGCAAGTGACCAAATATCAGGAGCCAAAAATAATCCAAGAAAAGAAACTTTATTGTACATAGAGGATGACATGCGGGTCCCATTTAGCAGCAGCGGTATCACCGTTTGAGATGCGGCAGGAGGTCTCGAAAGAAAAAGGCAAGTGACCAAATATCGGGAGCCAAAAAATCCAAGAAAAGAAATTTTTATAGTACATAGAGGATGACATGCGGGTCCCATTTAGCATCAGCGGTATCACCGTTTGAGAGGCGGCAGGGGATCGAAAGAAAAAGGCAAGTGACAAAATATGAGGTGCCAAAAATAATCAAAGAAAAGAAAGTTTTCAACGTTTCAAAGGCGGCAGGGGATCAAAAGAAAAAGGAAGTAGCCAGAAATTAGGGGGCAAAAATAACTCCAAGAAAGGAAACTTTTATTGTTCGTAGAGGATGACATGGGGGACCCATGAGCCAGCAGCTTACTCAACGTTTCAAAGGTGGCATGAGATCGAAAGAAAAAAACGCAAGTGACCAAATATGAGGTGCCAAAAATAATCAAAGATTTATTGTACATAGAGGATGACATGCGGGTCCCATTTTGCAGCAGCGGTCTCAATGTTTGAAATGCGGCTTGAGATCAAAAGAAAAAGAAAGTAGCTAGAAAGTAGGGGGTCAAAAAAAATCCAAGAAAAGAAAGTTGATGGACATAGAGGTTGACATGCGGGTCCCATGTGCCAGCAGCTTACTCAACGTTTCAAAGGGGCCAGGGGATCAAAAGTAAAAGGCAAGTGACGAAATATCAGGAGCCAAAAATCAGAGGGTGAAAAAAAATCCAAGAAAACAAACTTTTATAGCACATAGAGGATGACATGCGGGTCCCATGAGCCAGCAGGTTCCTCAACGTTTCAAACGTGGCATGAGATCGAAAGAAAAAGGCAAGTGACGAAATATCAGGAGCCAAAAATAATTCAAGAAAAGAAACTTGATTGTACATAGAGGATGACATGCGGGTCCCATGTGTAAGCAGCTTACTCAACGTTTCCAAGGCGGCAGGGCATCAAAAGAAAAAAGGAAATAGACAAAAATCAGAGAGTGAAAAAAACCATAGAAAATAAACTTTTATAGCACATAGAGGATGACATGCGGGTCCCACGAGCCAGCAGGTTCCTCAAAGTTTCAAACGTGGCATGAGATCGAAAGAAAAAAAGGCAAGTGACCAAATATCAGGAGCCAAAAATAATCCAAGAAAAGAAAGTTTATTGTACGTAGAGGATGACATGCGGGTCCCATTTTGCAGCAGCGGTATCACCGTTTGAGAGGCTGCACGGGATCGAAAGAAAAAGGCAAGTGACCAAATATCAGGAGCCAAAAATAATCCAAGAAAAGAAATTTTATTGTACGTAGAGGATGACATGCGGGTCCCATTTTGCAGCAGCGGTCTCAACGTTTCCAAGGCGGCACGGGACCAAAAGAAAAATGAAGTAGCCAGAAATCAGGGGGTGAAAAAAATCCAAGAAGAAAGATTTCAATTGGGCTGCATCTGGACATCTGGGCTTTCGAACTATCCTGCTTGGCCTTTTGACTCGTACAATTTCAGCCCACTCCAAAACAGGAAAGTTCGAATTTTCTAAAAAAACAGGAAAGTCCTATGCTTCGCAAAGACAAAAAAACAAGGAGGTTCAACATATAAGTTTGTTTATGTAAAAATAAAGATTTAATTATCCGTTTGAAATAGCTCAGAGCGCAATACATTGTTTATTGTCTGCAAAATAATCAAGATATCATATGTTTCTTGTACGGGGAGGCTGACATCGGGGACCCATGAGCCAACAGCGTCGTCAACGTTTTAAAGGCGGCAGGGGATGGAAAGAAAAAATAAACCAAAAATCTGTTGGTAAAAAATCCAAGAAAAGAAACATTTTCGTTCCGAGAGGATGACATGCGGGACCCATGAGGCAGCAGCATCCTCAGCGTTTATTGTTCATAGAGGTTGACATGTGGGACCCGTGAGCCAGCGGCGTCCTCAACGTTTTAAAGGCTGCAGGTGATCGAAAGAAAAAATAAGCCAAAAATCGTTTGGTCAACAAAATCCAAGAAAATAAACATTTACCGTTCTGAGAGGATGACATGCGGGACCCATGAGGCAGCAGCATCCTCAACGATTCCAAGGCGGCAGGGGAAATATCCAGAAATTAATGAGGGGTTCAAAATAAATCCATCAAAGGAAACTTTTATTGTTCATAGAGGATGACATGTGGGACCGACCTGCCAACAACGTCCTCATCGTTTCAAGGGGGCAGAGATCAAAAGAAAAAGGCAAATAGCCAGAAATTAGGGGTAAAAAATAACTCCAAGAAAGGAAACTTTTATTGTTCGTAGAGGATGACATGCGGGACCCATGAGCCAGCAGCTTACTCAACGTTTCAAAGGCGGCATGAGATCGAAAGAAAAAGGCAAGTGACAAAATATCAGGAGCCAAAGATAATCCAAGAAAAGTAACTTTATTGTACGTAGAGGATGACATGCGGGTCCCATTTAGCAGCAGCGGTATCAGCGTTTGAGAGGTGGCAGGGGATCAAAAGAAAAAAGAAATTGCCAAAAATCAGATGGTGAAAAAAACCAAGAAAATGAACTTTTATAGTACATAGAGGATGACATGCGGGTCCCATGAGCCTGCAGGTTCCTCAACGTTTCAAACGTGGCATGAGATCGAAAGAAAAGGCAAGTGAAAAAATATGAGGAGCCAAAAATAATTCAAGAAAAGAAAGTTTTATAGTACATAGAGGATGACATGCGGGTCCCATTTAGCAGCAGCGGTATCACCGTTTGAGAGGCGGCAGATCGAAAGAAAAAGGTAAGTGACCAAATATGAGGTGCCAAAAATAATTCAAGAAAAGAAAGTTTTATAGTACATAGAGGATGACATGCGGGTCCCATTTAGCAGCAGCGGTATCACTGTTTGAGAGGCAGCAGGGGATCGAAAGAAAAAGCAAGTGACCAAATATGAGGTGCCAAAAAAATCCAAGAAAAGAAAAAAAAAAAAAAAATCCAAGAAAAGAAAGTTTTATAGTACATAGAGGATGACATGCGGGTCCCATTTAGCAGCGGTATCACCGTTTGAGAGGCAGGGGATCGAAAGAAAAAGTCAAGTGACCAAATATGAGGTGCCAAAAAATCCAAGAAAAGAAAGTTTTATAGTACAGAGGATGACATGCGGGTCCCATTTAGCAGCAGGTGTATCAACGTTTGAGAGGCGGCAGGGGATCAAAAGAAAAGGCAAGTGACCAAATATGAGGTGCCAAAAAATCCAAGAAAAGAAAGTTTTATAGTACATAGAGGATGACATGCGGGTCCCATTTAGCAGCAGCGTATCACCGTTTGAGAGGCAGGGGATCGAAAGAAAAAGGTAAGTGACCAAATATGAGGTGCCAAAAATAATCCAGGAAAAGAAAGTTTTATAGTACATAGAGGATGACATGCGGGTCCCAGTTAGCAGCAGCGGTATCACCGTTTGAGAGGCGGGGGGGGATCGAAAGAAAAAGGCAAGTGACCAAATTTGAGGTGCCAAAAATAATCCAGGAAAAGAAAGTTTTATAGTACATAGAGGATGACATGCGGGTCCCATTTAGCAGCAGCGGTATCACCGTTTGAGAGGCGGCAGGGGATCAAAAGAAAGGTAAGTGACCAAATATGAGGTGCCAAAAATAATTCAAGAAAAGAAAGTTTTATAGTACATAGAGGATGACATGCGGGTCCAGCAGCAGCGGTATCACCGTTTGAGAGGCGGCAGGGGATCGAAAGAAAAAGGCAAGTGACCAAATTTGAGGTGCCAAAAAAACTCCAAGAAAAGAAAGTTGATTGCACATAGAGGATGACATGCGGGTCCCATTTAGCAGCAGCGGTCTCAACGTTTCCAAGGCGGCAAGGGATCAAAAGAAAAAGGAAGTAGCCAGAAATCAGGGGGTCAAAAAAAATCCAAGAATAGAAAGAATTTTGGTTCATAGAGGATGACATGCGGGACCCATGATCCTGCATCGTAAACGGCTCGATCGGAGAACGTTGAACGAGATGGCGCGATCTAGAAAAAAACAATGCCAGAGAGGCTGCCATCTGGGCCCTACATCCCTCGGCGGTGCGGATTTGCGTTGACTCGGCCGGCGAACCCGAGATTTCGAGATGCACCACGTCCCGGGCCACCATACGCCACGTTTTGGCCGCTTTCGTCGGGCTAGGTGGCCTCAAAAACGAGAAAAAAAGTTTTGACATGCACCACGGAGGGACCAAAATCGTCGGCCATGGTACACCAGCAACCACGGCGCGACTTCAACTTCGTCGGCCATGGCAACTTTTCTTGTAGTGCAAGATGCCCACTCCTTGGTTCATGCATGTATCTGCTCACCACACCCACGGCATATGTAATGTCAGGCCTGGTATGGCACAAGTACAAGAGTCTCCCAACCAATTTCTGATAATTTTCCTTATTCACTAAATCACCTGATTGTGCAGTCACTTGATGATTTTGTTCAATTGGGGTAGGGGCTGCACGACATCCCATCATGCCCATGTCACTCAAGAGATCTAGGGTGTATTTTCATTGACATAAAGATATTCTCTTCTCTGTCCGAGCCACTTCTATGCCAAGGAAATATTTTAGGTTGCCCAAATCTTTCACCTCAAACTCCTTGCTCAGACACTCCTTCAATCTCTTTATTTCTTCTTGGTCATCTCCGGTGATGATAATGTCATCCACATAAACGCAAGAATGGTGATCCTCTGCTGGCGTGTCTATAGAACACCGTGTGGTCACCATTGCATTGACCATACCCCATACCACACACAGCTCATCTAAACCTATCAAACCATGCCCTTGGAGATTGCTTCAGACCATACAAGGATTTCTTCACCTGCATACTTTTCCTTGGTATGTGAGGTACCAAAACCTGGTGGTATCTCCATGTACACTTCTTCCTGCAGTTCACCATGTAAGAAGGCATTCTTGACATCTAATTGATGCAACTTCCACCCAAAGTTAGTATCACATGAAACCAATATTCTTATTGTGTTCATCTTCGCCACTGGAGCAAATGTCTCATCGTAGTCAATTCCATAAGTTTGACAAAACCCTCTAGCGACCAATCTGGCCTTATACCTTTCTACCTTCCCTTCAGGATTCTCGCTTCACGTATAGATCATCTTACAACTCATCGCCTTTTCCCACGGGTGTGGTTAGCACCCATGTCTTGTTTTTCTTCAGTGCTTCCAACTCTTCTATCATCACTTCACACCACTTCGGATCTTGCTTTGTTGTCTTCCAATCGTTTGGAATTGACACGGTTTGTAGAGAGGCCACAAAAGCTCTATAGGAAGGAGACAAAGCCTTATAAGAAACAAATTTGCTAATGTCATGTTCATCAGAAACAGTTTGTAGAGCATGCATTTTGCAAAGAGCCTTCCTTGCCACTTCACCCTTCTCGGCTGCTTCACGTGTCTCCTTTCGCAATGCAATTGCGATCCACCGTGTCAAATGAGCTGCTAGCAACGCCTTGTTGCTCCCCCACACAGTGGAGCTTGTCCCACCGTGTCGATGAGCTCACATCACTACCTTCCTGCTCCCCTACACATGTGGCTGCTGTCGAGTGTACACTTGGAGATTGCGTGCCCACCGATCCCTGAGGCAGGAACCGGCCTGGGGAGAATCAAGCGGAATCGTACCCACTACTGGTTGGACCTGAACATGCACATCACCATCATGTTTAGTACCCATAGAATCGTCCTTAGTGTGAGAAACTACCATCTCCCCATCATGACCATCTTGCAGAGAGTGAAGTTGGTCAAGTTCTGCAAACAACAAGCTCAGATCAGTTTGCTCACCATAGAATGGCTCGGATTCCCTGAAGGTGACATCCATACTTACAAACATGCGTTCCAGAGGGACACCAACATTTATACCTCTGCTTACTAGAGGAATAACCAACAAAAACACATTTTACTGCTCGTGGGTCTAACTTCCCAATCGATGGTCTATGATCCCGAACAAAGCATCGCCAAATACTTCGAAGGACAACAAACTTTTTTTCCCAAACAACAACTCGCATGGGGATTTCATGCCGAGTATCCTGGAGGGTGTCCTGTTTATCAAAAAAGTGGTTGTCATGATGCTTGTGACGGTAAAGCACACGTCCGTTGGGAACCCCAAGAGGAAGGTGTGATGCATACAGGAGCAAGTTTTCCCTCAGTAAGAAACCAAGGTTATCGAACCAGTAGGAGATGAAGGCCACGTGAAGGTTGTTGGTGGAGGAGTGTAGTGCGGCGCAACACCAGGGATTCCGGCGCCAACGTGGAACCTGCACAACACAATCAAAATACTTTGCCCCAACTTAACAGTGAGGTTGTCAATCTCACCGGCTTGCTGAAAACAATGGATTAAACGTATGGTGTGGAGAATGATGTTTGCTTGCAGAAAACAACAGAGCAAGTGATTGCAGTAGATTGTATTTCAGATGTAAAAGAATGGACCGGGGTCCACAGTTCACTAGTGGTGTCTCTCCAATAAGATAAATAGCATGTTGGGTGAACAAATTACAGTTGGGCAATTGACAGAATAGAGATGCACATACATATCATGATGACTACTATGAGATTTACTTAGGGCATTACGACAAAGAACATAGACCGCCATCCAGCATGCATCTATGCCTAAAAAGTCCACCTTCGGGTTAGCATCCGCACCCCTTCCAGTATTAAGTTGCAAACAACAGACAATTGCATTAAGTATGTGCGTAATGTAATCAACACAAATATCCTTAGACAAAGCATTGATGTTTTATCCCTAGTGGCAACAAGCACATCCACAACCTTAGAACTTTCTGTCACTGTCCCAGATTCAATGGAGGCATGAACCCACTATCGAGCATAAATACTCCCTCTTGGAGTCACAAGTATCAACTTGGCCAGAGCCTCTACTAGCAACGGAGAGCATGCAAGAACATAAATAACACATATATGATAGATCAATAATCAACTTGACATAGTATTCAATATTCATCGGATCCCAACAAACACAACATGTAGCATTACAAATAGATGATCTGATCATGATAGGCAGCTCACAAGATCTAAACATGATAGCACAAGAGGAGAAGACAACCATCTAGCTACTGCTATGGACCCATAGTCCAAGGATGAACTACTCATGCATCATCCGGAGGCGGGCATGGTGATGTAGAGCCCTTGGTGATGATTCCCTCCGCGTGGTGCCGGAGGCGATCTTCAGAATCCCCCGAGATGGGATTGACGGCGGCGGCGTCTCAGTAACTTTTCTCGTATCGTGGCTCTCGGTATCAGGGTTTTCGCGACGGAGAGAATAAATAGGCGAAGGGCGAGTCGGGGACGCCAAGGGGCCCACCCCATATGGCGGCGCGGCCGGGGGTGG
The DNA here is from genome assembly GCA_030979885.1 of Lolium multiflorum. Taxonomy (NCBI): domain Eukaryota; kingdom Viridiplantae; phylum Streptophyta; class Magnoliopsida; order Poales; family Poaceae; genus Lolium; species Lolium multiflorum. The sequence continues at coordinate 60,941,649 of CM061747.1, read as the reverse complement.
GGCCGCCCTATGGTGTGGCCGCCTCATGGTCCCTCTTCGTCTCCTCTTCGGTGTTCTGGAAGCTCGTGTGGAAATAGGACCGTGGGCTTTTGTTTCATCCAATTCCGAGAATATTTCCTGTAGGATTTCGAAACCAAAAACAAGAAAACAGAACTGGCGCTTCGGCATCTTGTTAATAGGTTAGCCGGAAAATGCATCAAAATGATGTAAAGTGTATATAAAACATGTGAGTATTGTCATAAAACTAGCATGGAACATAAGAAATTATAGATACGTTTGAGACGTATCAAGCATCCCCAAGCTTAGTTCCTACTCGCCCTCGAGTAGGTAAACGATAACAAGGATAATTTCTGAAGTGACATGCTACTATCATAATCTTGATCAATACTATTGTAAAGCATATGAGATGAATGAAGTGATTCAAAGCAATGATTGCTAACAAAAGATAATGACTAAACAATGAATCATATAGCAAAAACTTTTCATGAATAGTACTTTCAAGACAAGCATCAATAAGTCTTGCATAAGAGTTAACTCATAAAGCAATAGATTCTTAATAGAAGGTTTTGAAGCAACACAAAGGATGATTAAGTTTCAGCAATTGCTTTCAACTTGTAACATGTATATCTCATGGATAATTGTCAACATAGAGTAATATAACAAGTGCAATAAGTAAACATGTAAGAATCAATGCACACAGTTGACACAAGTGTTTGCTTCTAAGATAGAAATAAGTAGGTAAACCGACTCAACATAAAGTAAAAGAAAGGCCCTTCGCAGAGGGAAGCAGGGATTACTCATGTGCTAGAGCTTTTTATTTTGAAAACATGAAAACAATTTTGTCAACGGTAGTAATAATTCATATGTGTTATGCATAAAACTTCCTATAAGTTGCAAGCCTCATGCATCGAATACCAATAGTGCCCGCACCTTGTCCTAATTAGCTCGGATTTCCATGGATTATCATTGCATTACATATGTTTCAACCAAGTGTCACAAAGGGGTACCTCTATGCCACCTGTACAAAGGTCCAAGGAGATAAATCGCATTTGATTTCTCGATTTTGATATATCTCAACTTGAGGACATCCATATCGGGACAACATAGAAAACAGATAATGGACTCCTCTTTTTAATGCTTTAAGCATTCAACAACAAATAATATTCTCATAAGAGATTCTGAGGATTAATGTCCAAGCTGAAACTTCCACCATGATACATGGCTTTGGTTGGCGGCCCAATGTTCTTCTCTAACAATATGCATACTCAAACCATTTAATCATGAAAATCTCCCTTACTTCAGACAAGACGAACATGCATAGCAACTCACATGATATTCAACAAAGTAAAAAGTTGATGGCGTCCCCAGAAACATGGTTACCGCTCAACAAGCAACTTATAAGAACTAAGATACATAGCAACATATTCATCACCACAATAGTTTTTAGGCTACTTTCCCATGAGCTATGTATTGCAAAGACAAGGAATGAATTTTAAAGGTAGCACGCAAGCAATTTACTTTGGAATGGCAGAAAAATACCACATATAGGTAGTTATGGTGGACACAAATGGCATGGGTTTTGGCTCAAGGTTTTTGGATGCACGAGAAGCATTTCCTCTCAGTACAAGGCTTTGGCTAGCAAGGTTGTTTGAAGCAAACACAAGTATGAACCGGCAAAACTTACACAAGAACATATTGCAAGCATTATAAGACTCTACACTGTCTTCCTTGTTGTTCAAACACTTTTACCAGAAAATATCTAGACCTTAGAGAGACCAATCATGCAAACCAAATTTCAACAAGCTCTACGGTAGTTCTCCACTAATAGATTTAAACTACATGATGCAAGAGCTTAAACATGATCTACTTGAGAGCTCAAAACAATTGTCAAGTATCAAATTATTCAAGATAATATACCAATTACCACATGAAGCATTTTCTGTTTCCGACCAAATAGCAATCAGCGAAGCGGCTTTCAACTTCACCATGAACATTAAAGTAAAGCTAAGAACACCAGTGTTCAATATGAAAAGCGGAGCGTGTCTTTCTCCAACACAAGGATTGTTGGGATCCGAATTTATTCAAACATAAACAAAAATAAAAACAAACAGACGCTCCAAGTAAAGAACATAAGATGTGACGGAATAAAAATATAGTTTCACTAGAGGTGACCTGATAAGTCGTTGATGAAGAAGGGGATGCCTTGGGCATCCCAAGCTTAGATGCTTGAGTCTTCTTGAAATATGCAGGGATGAACCACGGGGGCATCCCCAAGCTTAGACTTTTCACTCTTCTTGATCATATCATATCATCCTCCTCTCTTGACCCTTGAAAACTTCCTCCACACCAAACTCAAAACAATCTCATTAGAGGTTAGTACATAATCAAAAATTCACATGTTCAGAGAGGACACAATCATTCTTAACACTTCTGGACATTACCAAGGCTACTGAAAGTTAATGGAACAAAGAAATCCACTCAACATAGTAAAAGAGGTAATGCGAAATAAAAGCGCAGAATCTGTCAAAACAGAACAGTCTCAAAGAAGAATTTTTAGAGGCACTTAAAAGGCTCAGAGGAAAAATCTCAAAACTAATGAAAGTTGCGTACATATCTGAGGATCACGCATGAATTTTTGCAGATTTTTTGATTCTTCTACAGAGAGAAAAACGCGAATTCGTGACAGATAAGAAATCTGTTTCTGCGCAGAAATCCAAATCTAGTATCAACCTCCTATTAGAGACTTTACTTGGCACAACAATACATGAAAATAAAGATACAAAGGTACTGCTACAGTAGTAACAAGCACCTTGACTCAAATATAAAACAAAAATTGCAGAAATAAAATAATGGGTTGTCTCCCATAAGCGCTTTTCTTTAACGCTAGGCGCAGAAAGTGCAAATCAAGTAATATCAAGAGAAGAAGCATCAACAGAGGAGTTTGGAGTTTTCTCAACTATGCATTGTATCTTATCTATGTAAGAAACTCCTTTCATTACTCTTAGGCTTACTATCCTCCTCAAACAAATTTTCAGGAACAATCCAAGCAAAATTCTTTTCTAGTGCCTCATGCATTCCTATGAGTTTATGAGGTATTGGTATTTTAATCTCCCCCTCACAATTGGCTTTATTAGTGTATTTAGCCTATCTTTTTCCATCTTTTCAAGGATATTTGCAAAATTGGTACAAAAGCCTAGCATCTTATGTCGAATAAAGACTTTCCTAGCTTCTCTAGCTACATCACCAAATTCTCTAAGAAGGGTTTCTAAAACAAAATCTTTCTTTTCTCCTTCTTCCATATCACCGAGTGTAAGAAACATATGTTGCATTATAGGATTAAGATTAACAAATCTAGCTTCCAACATGTGCACTAAAGAGTCAGTAGCAATTTCATAATTAGGAGCAAGTTCCATCAAGGATGTATCTTCAAAATCTTTAACCATACTAACATGAGTGAAAAATTCTTCTATATTATCTCTCCCAATGATAGACCCACTGCCCTACCGATATATCTTTCAAAGTAAACTTAGGGTGAAGCATGATGAAATAAACAAGAGTAAACTAAAATAAAGTAAATGCAAGTAACTAATTTTTTTGTGTTTTTGATATAAAGAAAGCAAACAAGACAGAAAATAAAATAAAGTAAAGCAAGACAATAAACAAAGTAAAGAGATTGGATGTGAGAGACTCCCCTTGCAGCGTGTCTTGATCTCCCCGGCGACGGCGCCAGAAAAAGAGTTGCTTGTGACGGTAAAGCACACGTCCGTTGGGAACCCCAAGAGGAAGGTGTGATGCGTACAGCAGCAAGTTTTCCCTCAGAGAAACCAAGGTTATCGAACCAGTAGGAGATGAAGGCCACGTGAAGGTTGTTGGTGGAGGAGTGTAGTGCGGCGCAACACCAGGGATTCCGGCGCCAACGTGGAACCTGCACAACACAATCAAAATACTTTGCCCCAACTTAATAGTGAGGTTGTCAATCTCACCGGCTTGCTGAAAACAAAGGATTAAACGTATGATGTGGAGAATGATGTTTGCTTGCAGAAAACAACAGAGAACAGTGATTGCAGTAGATTGTATTTCAGATGTAAAAGAATGGACCGGGGTCCACAGTTCACTAGTGGTGTCTCTCCAATAAGATAAATAGCATGTTGGGTGAACAAATTACAGTTGGGCAATTGACAGAATAGAGATGCACATACATATCATGATGACTACTATGAGATTTACTTAGGGCATTACGACAAAGAACATAGACCGCCATCCAGCATGCATCTATGCCTAAAAAGTCCACCTTCGGGTTAGCATCCGCACCCCTTCCAGTATTAAGTTGCAAACAACAGATAATTGCATTAAGTATGTGCGTAATGTAATCAACACAAATATCCTTAGACAAAGCATTGATGTTTTATCCCTAGTGGCAACAACACATCCACAACCTTAGAACTTTCTATCACTGTCCAGATTCAATGGAGGCATGAACCCACTATCGAGCATAAATACTCCCTCTTGGAGTCACAAGTATCAACTTGGCCAGAGCCTCTACTAGCAACGGAGAGCATGCAAGAACATAAATAACACATATATGATAGATCAATAATCAACTTGACATAGTATTCAATATTCATCGGATCCCAACAAACACAACATGTAGCATTACAAATAGATGATCCTGATCATGATAGGCAGCTCACAAGATCTAAACATGATAGCACAAGAGGAGAAGACAACCATCTAGCTACTGCTATGGACCCATAGTCCAAGGATGAACTACTCACGCATCATCCGGAGGCGGGCATGGTGATGTAGAGCCCTCCGGTGATGATCCCCTCTCCGGCAGGGTGCCGGAGGCGATCTCCTGAATCCCCCGAGATGGGATTGACGGCGGCGGCGTCTCAGGAACTTTTCTCGTATCGTGGCTCTCGGTACTAGGGTTTTCGCGACGGAGGGAATAAATAGGCGAAGGCGTAGGTCGGGACGAGGGGCCCACCCATATGGCGGCGCGGCCAAGGGTGGGGCCGCGCCCCCCTATCGCGTGGACGCCTCGTGGTCCCTCTTCGTCTCCGCTTCGGTGTTCTGGAAGGCTCCGTGGAAAATAAGACCGTGGGCTTTTGTTTCGTCCAATTCCGAGAATATTTCCTGTGTAGGATTTCTGAAACCAAAAACAGCAGAAAACAGGAACTGGCGCTTGGCATCTTGTTAGTAGGTTAGTGCCGGAAAATGCATCAAAATGATGTAAAGTGTATATAAAACATGTGAGTATTGTCAAAAAACTAGCATGGAACATAAGAAATTATAGATACGTTTGAGACGTATCACATGACTGCGGCACATTCATGTGTACATCAGCGAGCGAGCTACTTCCAAGACGTGTCTGTTTTTCCGCTCTGCCACACCGTTTTGAGGAGGGTATCTGGACAAGTTGTTTGATGAAGACTACCTAGTTCAGACAAGAAGGCCCCCAAAGGTGGTGTTCATATAATCCGTGCCATTGTCAATCCTGAGCACCTGCACCTGTACTTGAAACTAATTCTTTACATATGCATGGAAGTTCTGAAACAGATGAAACACCTCATCCTTATGGCGCATCAAATAAACCCAAGTCATACGAGAATAGCAGTCAATAAAAGTAACAAAGTACTTCATTCCATTCAACGACACCACTGGGTAAGTCCATACATCGTAATGAATAAGCATAAAAGGAGATATGCTCCTAAGCCCCTTACTCACATATGAGGCTCTTGTATGTTTAGCATATTCGCAAGCATCACATGTTAACTTGCCCTTGCTTATTCCATACATAATATCAGGAAATATTCTACTCATCCTATCGAAAGACACATGCCCCATCCTACAGTGATGGATCGTAGCTTGTTTTTCCTTGTCCTCCATGGTTGCAGATACACCAACTGCGCTCGCACCCTTTTCCACATACTGAGCCCTTACGCCGGTGCACCCAACCATCTTCCTCGTCCCGCCTCCCCGAATCACGACACCAAACTTGTTAAGAGTCACACTACGGTCTATGTGATCAATGAGAGCACTCAGAGAGACAAATTAGGAAACGCCCGGGACGTGTAGAACAGATGACAAAGAGATGTTTGAAGTGCACTTTACTGTGCCTTCTCCAAGAACAGGTTGTTTTGTACCATCAGCAATTTGAATGGTGTCTTTGTGAGTAGGAGGATGCTTAATGTAAGACTCAAACACACCAAATTTACCCGCAACATGCTTATATGCGCCAAAGTCTAGAATCCATTCTGTATCATTCTCATTAGTAGCAAGGGATGCCTTTTCACAATTACCTTCATTTGTGGAGACCAAGTTAGCAAAGTTTCCATAGGCATGCAGCACCATCCACTTCTGCATCCTTTGACGTCCCATTGTCCACTTCGGGTCGCCATGTGTGCACTCGACCACCGGAGTTTCCGGTTCACCTCTAGCGCTTGACGTCCCGAGTATCCACCTCTACCTCCCGCCATCCTCGCTCCCCTCTGTTATATCCCCGCTCTACCACGAGTTGGGCAGTACCACTTCAGTGACCGCCTCCCCACAAATGAAACAGTCCCTAGTCTCTTTCCACTCTCTACGCCCGGTCACAACAAATGTTGCAGCTGACACAACTTTCTCATCTGCTGGTTCCAGAGAGAGCCGCACCTCCTCTTGAGCCATTGCTGCAATAGCCTCGTCAAGAGTGGCCAAGGAGGTGCGGTGCAGTAGAGATGACTTTCTGCCATCAAAGCACTTACTTAGCCCCTCCAAAAACTTGAGCACACGCCTGCGTGCTATCCACTTGTGCCCGACTCGATGGAGGCTGCATCATAGAGTTCGAGAGGGTCACAGTTATCCTGATCAGCCCATAAGGCTTGCAGCTCTGCCACATATGCCATCACTGTCATGTCCCCCTAGCGGAGATGGCGAATCTTCCCATCAATACGAGCAATGAGCATGACATTGCCCTTACCAGAGTACTGGATGGACAAGGTCTTCCATATTTCAGCGGTGATACGTCCAAAACGTATCTACTTTCCCGAACACTTTTGCTATTGTTTTGCCTCTAATTTGTGTATTTTGGATACAACTAACACAGACTAACGCTGTTTTCAGCAGAATCGTTGGTGTCTCGTTTTTGTGCAGAAATCCAACTTTCGGGAAAATCCTCGGAATTTATGCAAAAGGCCCTATTTTCCCAGAATACTGACGGAGCCAGAAGGACAAGTAAGGTGGAGGCCCGAGGGCCCCACACCATAAGGCGGCGCGGCCCAGGGGGGCCCGCGCGGCCCTATGGTGTGGCCCCCTCGGCCTCCTCCGCCCTCCTTCGGACTACTTATCGGCCTCGACCTAAAAACGCACGGAGAGAAGTCGAAGTCGCCAGAAACCCTCCAGAGAGCCGCCACATCGCGAAACTCCGTCTCGGGAGCCAGAAGTCTCCGTTCTGGCACTCCGCCGGGACGGGGAATTGGAGGAGATCTTCACCGCCATCACCGCCAACGCCTCTCCATCGACCAGCCATGTTTCCCCCATCCATGTGTGAGTAATTCCCCCGCTGTAGGCTGAAGGGGATGGTAGGGATTGGATGAGATTGGTCATGTAATAGTCATAAGATTGTTAGGGCATAGTGCCTAGTATCCGTAGATGTCACTTTTATGATATTGTTGCAACTTGTTATGCTTAATGCTTGTCACTAGGGCCCGAGTGCCATGATCTCAGATCTGAACATGTTATTGATTCATGAAGATATTCGTTGTTTATGATCTTACCTGCAAGTTGTATACACATGTCGCTGTCCGGAACCAATGGCCCCGAAGTGACAGAAATCGGGACAACCGGAGGGGATGGTAGCGATGTGAGGATCACATGTGTTCACGGAGTGTTAATGCTTTGCTCCGGTACTCTATTAAAAGGAGTACCTTAATTTCCAGTAGTTTCCCTAGAGGCCCGGCTGCCACCGGCTGGTAGGACAAAAGATGTTGTGCAAGTTTCTCATTGCGAGCACGTACGACTAAATATGGAACACATGCCTATTGATTGATTAGTACTTGGATACCGTTTTATTATTATCTGCAAATGCCTGCTTTGATTGTTATATGAGTTTCTCTCATCCATGCAACGCCCGTTAATCCGTCCCCGTGCCTACATTTTAATCCTGTTGTTTACTATAATCACTACTGCTGTCTTTATTTCACCGTTATTTTATTATTCCTACCGCTATAAAACTTAATATCGATAAACTTGCGAGCAAGTTTGTTTCAGGTGCAGCTGAATTGACAACTCCGCTGTTAAGGCTTACAAGTATTCTTTGTCTCCCCTTGTGTCGAATCAATAAATTGGGTAATACTTCCGAAGACTTGCGATCCCCTATACTTGTGGGTCATCAAGACTATTTTCTGGCGCCGTTGCCGGGGAGCATAGCTTTATTTGGAAGTTCACTTGGATTGATATTGTTCGCTGCAATTCTCCATCATGGGTAAACCTCGCGATACTAAGATCGCCATATTACCATCCACTACAAGAAAAGGTACAACTCTTAGTACCTCTGCTGCTCTTGATTCACCATCTGTGATAAGTAAACTTGTTTCACCACCACAAGCTTCAAATGCTGGTACTTCTGCTGAATCTGAAAATTCCTCTCATAATTGTGATGATGCTTCTGCTGTGCTTGATAATGATGGTTCGTTAGGATCTTTTCTAGATGCTACAATTGCTAGGTCTAGGCAAATTGAAAATACTGAAACTCCTAATGAAAATGCTGCTACACCTGTTAATTCACCTGAGTCTGTTGAATATTCTAGTGATGATCTTGATGAAGATTATGTAGAGCTTGATGATGATTTTATTGAAAAATGCAATGCTACTACTGATGCAAGAAAAATTAAAAAGTTGCTTGCATGCTGTTAGATATAAATTATCTCCTGATCCTAAATTTGCCACATCTCCTATAAACATTAGGGATAAAGATTATGATTTTTCTCTTGATTTATCTCATATAGCTATTGTTGAGAAAACACCCTTTTGTGGTACTGAAAAAGAAAGTGCTGTTGAACACATGACTGAGTTATCTACTCTTAGTGGCTTGTTTTCCGATGATATTAAGATGCGTACTTATTTTGTCGCTAAAATTTTTCCTTTCTCATTAAAGGATGATGCTAAAACTTGGTATAATAATTTGCCTCCTGGTTCTATTAAAAGCCCAAAAGAATTGCTTGATGTTTTCTTCCGGAAATACTTTCCTGCTAGTGCTCAACATGCTGCTTTGCAGAGAATTTATAATTTTGACCAGGAAGATGGAGAGAAATTGCCTGAGGCTTGGGCGAGATTTTGCTCTCTTATTAGAGCTCAGCCTGACCATGATTTGGAAAAGCATGATTTACTTGATATATTTTATAGTGGACTAACCATTGAGTCTAGGGCATACCTGGATAGTTGTGCTGGTTGTGTTTTCAGGAAAAGAACTCCAGACGACGCCGAAGAATTATTGGCTAAAATAGGCCGGAATCATGATGATTGGTCTACACCTGAACCAACCCCGACACCGATATTGAAGAAGAGGGGTATGATTAAATTAAATGATGAAGATATGAGGGAAGCCAAGAAGTCTCTTAAAGAGAAGGGTATTAAACCTGAAGATGTGAAGAATTTACCTCCTATAGAAGATTTATGTGAGATAATTCCCCCTTCATCCATGATTGAGGTACACTCTCTTCAACGCTTTACTAGGGAAGATATTCCGTATTCAAAACCTCCTGCTCAATGCTTAGATGAGTTTGATAATTATATTGTTAAGCAAGAAAACTTTAATATGAGAGTAGAGAATCATTTAATGGAAAATTCTCGAGCTATTAGTGAATTGCATGGTATTGTGGAGAGAACCTCCAATGATGTTAAGATACTTGTTAAACATTTTCAAATGGTTCAAACTCAAATTGATCAACTTACTAAAGTGCAAAATGACTTGTTGGGAAATAATTCTAAAGAAAAACATGCTTATGAAGTAACAACTAGAGGTGGTGTTTCTACCCAGGATCCTCTATATCCTGAAGGGCATCCCAAAAGAGTTGAACAAGATTCTCAACTAACTAAAACTAGTGCTCCATCTAAGAAAAAGAAAAAGAAACATAAGAATGTTGTAGAATCCTCTGAACCTGTTAATGATCCTAATAGTATTTCTATTTCTGATGCTGAAACTGAAAGTGGTAATGAACATGATAAAGATAATGATAAGGATGATACTCCTGATAAAGAAGAAATTGAAAAAGAACCTGAAAAGCCTGCTAAAAATAAAAAGTACACTAAAGAAGATTTTATTACTGAGAAACATGGTAATGAAAGAGAACCTTGGGTTCAAAAGCAAATGCCTTTTCCTGCTAAGAAACTAAAATCAAAGGAGGAGGAACATTATAATAAATTTTGTGATTGGATGAAACCTTTATTTTTGCAAATCCCTTTGACTGATGCTATTAAATTGCCTCCTTATTCAAAGTATATGAAAGATATTGTTACTAACAAAAGGAAAATCCCGAATGAGGAAATTTCCACTATGCTCGCTAATTACTCCTTCAATGGTAAGATTCCAAAGAAGCTTGGAGACCCAGGTATACCGACTATTCCTTGTTCCATCAAGAATAATTATGTTAGAACTGCTCTATGTGATTTGGGAGCAGGTGTTAGTGTAATGCCTTTTTCTCTTTATAAGAGACTTGATTTAGATAAGTTGATACCAACTGATATATCTTTGCAAATGGCTGATAAATCTACTGCTATTCCTGTTGGTTTATGTGAAAATGTTCCTGTTCAAGTTACTCAGCATTGCTTGATATTAACTGATTTTGTTGTGTTGGAAATGCCTGAAGATGATAATATGTCCATTATTCTTGGAAGACCCTTTCTTAATACTGCAGGGGCTGTTATTGATTGCAATAAAGGCATGGTTACTTTCAATGTTGATGATAAGGAACATACTGTCTATTTTCCCAAGAGGATTGATAAAGTATGCGGAGTTAATACAATTTTTAATGTAAAAACTATCAAAGTGGGATCCATTGATTGTCCTATATATGAGCCTAAAGAAGAATATCAAACTCTTGTGATTGGATCCATATCAATTCAATATAAGGTAACATGATTGATTTGAGGTTTATTTCTTCTTATGTCATATAAAATTTATTTGGTAGCAAGACTTGATCAACCTTGTTAACAAGTATATTTTAATGCATAAGAGAGCTAAACAACATTTCTTTCTTTCTTTCTCCCTCCACTTATTTTACTTGCTGTAGCACCTTTTGTTTTGCAATATGCTTTAGTTGTTTAAGATTTTGGAAATCATTTTCCTGCGCAGTAATAATTAATTTAACACCCAGAAATGTGCATTTTTCGAAGTTCTCTAAAAATTACAAAAATTACACCGTTGGTCCTATTTTTCGACGAGGCACCTGGGAGTACCAGAGGATGACCTGTGGGGCACCAGAGGGTGCCACACCACAGGCCGGCGCGGCCAAGGAGGTGGGCGCGCCACCCTGTGGTGTGGGCCCCTCCTTGCCCCACTACTTCATCTCTTCCTCCCAGCATCTTCTCTCTCCCGAAAAAACTCGCACCAAGTTCCTCTCACTCGCGTTTCTGCTCAAGAACTCGCGATTTCTCGATCTCCTTGCTCAGCCCAGATTTCTGTCTGAAATTTGGCACATTTACTCCTTGGTATGTGACTCCTTTGATTGTCCAATTAGAATTTTGTTTGGTTGAGTATATCTTGAATATTTTGCTGCTGTAGATAACATGTTTAGTGAGCTTGCATGCTTGTTCTAAGTGGAAGAAACTAGTTTTGATGCATGTTTAGTACTCTAGCAAGTTCCTATAGTAGTTCCCTTCAATTATATACCTTGAAATCAAATTTTATAATGGTTGTTGAAAATTTCAGAAGAGGAAGATGAAGAAATTCAAATTTGGAGAATTGTTCAAGAAAGGAACAACCAGCACCGGTAGGCCCTCGAGGGCGTCCACTCAGATTAGGCGATCCTACAATGAGGATGTCATCGCGCCTAGCTTCGCGCCCGAGGAGGACAATGGGGCTCCTAATGCTTCATCCTTCCCATGTTATGATTTTCTGACAAATGCAGGGATATTGGATGACTTCTTCACCCTTGTCAACAGGGCAGGCTTAGCCACCTACGTGGGAGATGAAAGGGAGCAATACTACATGCTCACCAAAATTTTCGTTGAGAGCTTCAAGTTCCACAACACGCAATATGAGCCGACAGTTGCATTCAAGATCTATGATAATCCTGTTACTATGGAATTGGAAGAATTTTGTCGTGCATTGGATATTGTCCCTGTAGGTACAGCAAGGAGGATTGATGACAACCCCCGGGACTTGTTGGAGCTCTATCGAGGGATCACCGAAGATGATTGCCGCACCATTCAGCGCGGCAAGATAAGAAATATTCAACTTCCCGCCATTAAATATTTTGCATATTACATTGCTACTAGTATTCTTGGTAGGGAAAATACTAGTAATATTTCTAGCTATCATCTTGCTTTCTTGAATGCTGCACTTACTGGACAGACATCTTATCATCTTGGTTCTCTTATTGCTCGCCGCCTGTCTAGCAGGGGGCCTATTTTTGGAGGAACTATTGCACTGCGCATTTTAACACATTTAAGACTTCCTCTTGATTCTAATGATGTGCCATTAACCCCTAGGAGACTAGATATTGCTGCTATGAAGAGTCATCATTTTGTTACTACTGATTCCACTATAGATAATATGGTCTATAGAATGTTGTTTGCTGACGGGAATGAGAAGGAAATCCCTCTTCCCCAGCCAGGTTTGTTCAATATTGACAGGCAATCATGGTCGCTCACTAAGGAGGAGGTGGAGGAACATATGAAGATACAAGAATTCCACCAGCAACATGACTCCGAGAACGCCGAGCCCTCCTACGACTGCACCGTCACATACCCCGATGTTTCCTCCAGCACATACCTGGAACCGGGTCGTTCTTCGTCGTACTACGGAGACACCACTTCATGGGGACCGTGGGAATGAACTCCACTTAGGCCAAAAGCCTAAGCTTGGGGGGAGGTATACCGGCATCACTCATTCTTTGCATATTATGGTTGCTGGATACTTGTACATACTTGTTTAGTTTCTTAGAGTGGTTTTCTAATGAGAAGGAGATGATATTTGGGGAAGTGCTGTCCAAAAACAGATTCTGGGCTGTTACCAAAAAAATTCGTACGCACAGCCAGAACGTTATTTTGAGTTTCCAATTTTTGAGCATGTGCCCCAGGTTGTTATCTAACTTTCATTAGTTGAACACTTTTTGGTCTGAGCAATGGAAGATTTTTGTTAATTTCGATTTCTGTACTGCTGTCAGGATTTGGCAGATTTCTGTCATCCTGCTTTTCTGTGTTTCTGTTAGTTTGCATTCTTTTGTTTTCGCTTTGTTTCTTTCCTAAAACACAAAAAGACCAAAAATATTTCTGTTGTTTCTCTTCATCATTTGTTTATTTGGTTCTTTGCTCTTAGTTTACTTTATTTGCTATCGTTGGTTTGTTATGAGAAAACCCAAAAAGATTTTGCTTTGTTTGCTTGTTTTCTTTCGTTCTTGTTTCCAATTCGAAAACACCAAAAATATTTGCTGTTCTTCTTTGGTTTGTAAAGTTCATCATGAGTTCAATGGTCTTCGGTGGCTGGAGCGTGGTTTTCATTTCATATTATCCAAGCTATACAAGTGAAAAGGCAATAATGACGATCTACGACAATCTGATTGTGGTGAGAGGCTGGTATGAACTCTATTTGTTTTCATTTTTGTACATATACTCATCCATGTGAGCATGCTTAGTTGGTTCATGTGAGGTATATGTTATTTGAGAAAGTCTAGTAGTTCATGATCTCTCATGTTTAGCTCCAATTTATTAATATGAGTAGCATGTCATGAATGTTTGCTTGCATTGTTTTATTCATAAGTAAGTATGGCATTGTGGTATCCTCCTCTGAATAATTCATTTATATCGATTTGGCACATGCTCACGCATGCATATGACTGAACAAAAAGTCAATTAAGCCTCGATGATTTATATTGCTTCAGAGTTCTTGTATCACTTTTATGCCTCCGTTAATTTATTTTGCCGCAAGCATGATTATGACAGTTATTGCTCTCTTGATTTGTCGCTCCCTAGTCTTTTGCTAGCCTTCACTTGTACTGAGCGGGATCGCCGCTCGTGCTTCCAAACACCTGAAAACCAAGTTGTTCCAAAGTGTCCACCATAAATACCTATGCATGGCATTTCAAACCATTCCAAGTAAATTCTCATGCGCTACCTTTAAAACCTTCAAAATGCTTCTCAATTTGTGTTAATGTTTCATAGCTCATGAGGAAGTATGTGGTGTTTAGCTTTCAACCTTGTCATTTACTTTTGACGGACTCTCATATGGACTAGTGGCACATCCGCTTATCCATTAATTTTGCAAAAAGAGCTGGCAATGGGATTCCCAGTCCCAAATTAATTAACTTAAATAGACACTCCTCCACGGTTTGTGATTGTTGGACGGCACCCGAAGGATTCGGTTAGCCATGGCTTGTGTAAGCAAAGGTTGGGGGAGTGTCATCATCATAATAAAACTTAAATAAAAAGTCACTCCTTCATGGTATGTGATTGTTGGCAGGCACCCGAGGATTCGGTTAGCCATGGTTTGTGTAAGAAAGGTTGGAAGGAGTGCCACATAAACATGCAAATAATTCATGGGAGCCGCTCTTGGGAGTCCGGTTGATGAGGTAGTTAGTGTACCCATTACCATTCGTTGACAACAACAAGCACTTCTCAAAATAATTTTACTCCTGCTTTACAAATGAAAAGCTCTAGCGCATGTTAATCCCTGCTTCCCTCTGCGAAGGGTCAATCTTTTACTTTTATGTTGTGTCTCCATTCTTTCTTTGAGCACTATCTTGAGAGCACAACTGTCATTCTTAGTATAATATGCTTGTCTCAAAATATAATTGATTGTGGTATAACTTTGATGCTTTTATCTTTGACAATCACTACTTCTAGTCTTTCTATGAACTCCAGAGGTGCCTCGGCATTTATGTTTTGCCGATCAAATACGGGCAAGCGAGATACCACTTTATCATATTCTCTTATGAACATTGCAATCCTGCTTATATACATGATTCATGATGCTTATTATTAATTGTTGGTACCTCTCAAAGGATTAACTTGTCAATGCCTACAGATTGTAGACTAGGGTTTTGCTAGAAGTAGAGGGCAAGTAGATCTCGAAGGTTCAGGCGAAAAGTACTCGACGATTATGAAAACTAGGGTTATGTTGACAGTAGATTCGATCCTTTCTTTGTCCCTCGACTCCCCCTTATATAGGAGGTGGAGCCGAGGGTTTCGTTTTGTACAAGTTACAGAGTCCGGGACGGTTTCTAACTCATCCCGCCAGATTACAAATAACACTTCCTATTACAACTCTAACTTTCCTTAATATATCTTGGGCTCCCGAATCTTCTTATTCTTCGGGTAGTGGGCCTTCATAAACCCCGGGTACTATCTTCGGCAGGCCCATTTGGGATGCCTATGTCAGTAGCCCCCGAGATTTTGCTTGAATCGTAGAGTCGAGTAAAATCTCGACTGTTTATTTTTATTCGAGAGCTTTTATTTATGCTTCTTCACATAAAATTCTATATTGTACAGGGATAACGGTAGTTGGGGCTAGTTCATCTGACGGATCAGGTACTAGTTAACTGCTCTAGTGGCAATCCGCAAAAACCTACTTCAAGATCACGTCCCCGGACATGATCTCGGGATACTGGTGTAAACTTCGACAGGTGCCGCTTAAGGTCTTACCATTCTGTCGAGTCCCAGTCAAATTTATCGGGTACCTAACGCGTCCGTTAGGATTTTTCTTCGTATCTGTTGATACGGATAAAAGTAGCAGAGCGCAGTCTTTGGCGATGCCACGCCCAGCAGAACGGATCTGGGGTCTTACCTTCGCAAATTTGCGGCATTCAGAAATTGATCGCAACTTTGGCGTTCTGAGAATATATTGTCGAGTGCTTTTCGCCTTTGGAATAGCACATTTTATCGAGTCATATTTGATGACTTATTTTGTCTTCCCGATGGGAGTATATGTAGAGTTATCTGTGTAACTCGAAATATACTCACTTCTGTTTCTTTATTTTGATAAAAATTCATCGGGCACGCGAACAGCGTTCCCGATGGGAGTAGCCCCCGAGGCTACATCCAAGGACTTGTGCTTGGGTGTAGGCTCCACAGATTAGTATCCGTTGCCGCTATATTTATAATCTTTCTCGACAGTTTTATATTTATCGGGTGCGCGACCAGCGCTCCCGATGGGAGTAGCCCCCGAGGCTATGAACAAATGTTTGCATTTGATCATAGGCTCTCGCCATTTCTATCTTGTCATACTCGAAATTTTTATTTTTCAAAGTAGCCCCCGAGCATTTGGGCAAAAACTTGTATTTGACCAAAGGCTCCTAGAATAGTCTTGCATTGTCGATAAACATTCCAAACTTCATCTCCTTCATACTTTTTCCATCCAACGGTGCATTGCTTCGCCCGATTCCTATATAAACCTTTCTTCAACCTCGGTTCACTCCTTCGCTTGCGCCGCACATCTGTTCCTCTTTGCAAAAACTTCCCCTGCGCCCAACTCTCTTTGATCTTCCGCACGCACGAACATTGCTTTTCCAGTGCCGTTGATGCCACCGCGCACGCGACTCACTCGCCACAGTACTCCAGAGTCCAAGATGGCCGCTGAAGATCTTGAATGGGAGAGATCTAAAATCTCCAACCAAGACCTCAACATGTGAAGAGGCTTGGCCTGATGAAGAAAGAGGACGCCATCCGCTTTCCCAGCGAAGAAAGCTACCCCAACCCTCCAATGGAGTACCGGGTTAGTTTCGTTGATCACCTCATCCGCGGCCTTTCTGCCCCAATTCACGATTTCCTCCGCGGCCTTCTTTTTGTTTATGGGATTCAACTGCACCAGTTGACCCCCAATTCCATCCTCCATATTTCCATTTTTATCACGCTGTGCGAATGCTTCCTTGGAGTCCCTCCTAACTGGGCTCTTGGAAACGCATTTTCTGCCTCCGCCGCAATGGCTCCCACAACGCCACCTATAACATAGGCGGCGTTGTTATCTGTGTCCGAACTGACGTTGATTACTTCGACGTCAAATTTCCTGATTCTGTCCAAGGGTGGCGCAAAAAGTGGCTCTACATACACGAAGAAAGTGCCAATTCTGTGGAACACAACATAATCCCTTTCGACGGAAATGCCAAAATTCAGCGCCGCCGCTCCTGGGATGCTGAAGCTTCCGAAGAAGAGAAAAAGGCGACAGAAGCACTTATGTCTCGTATTCATCAGCTTCAAAATACTCGAGGCAAAGAGCTGTCTGGTGTTCAAATCACTGCCTACTTTCTTAGAATTAGAGTGCAGCCTCTTCAGGCTCGCAAAAATCCCCTTTGGACGTATGCTGGTGGAAATGACGCCAATAGGCTCTCCAATGATCTTTCTGCAAAGGACTTGGAGAAGCTGATTCGAAGAATTTCCCGTTTGAACAAGAAGGATCCTGTTCCTTCCTCTTGCCGCGTGGAACCATACAGCTCCACCAATCCTCTCCCCGAGGTATTTTGTCTTCTCGAATTTTTATCTTGTTCCGAACGTTCCCTGCATCTCAATGTATTGATATCTCTCTAATTTTTCTTTTGTCGCTATTTTCCTGCAGAACCATCCTACTATGACTTCCCTTCCTCCCCTTCCTGAGGATGGAGAAGTCGAAGAACAAGCTATCGTTGCCGAAGACAACCAAGGTTCTTCTCTTCATGAAAGTGAAGTCGCAGGTTCTCACAAATCTGCGGCTTCCCATGAAAAAGAAGTTGAATCTGAAGCCAGCGAGTCGACGCAATCCCTTCCTCCTGCTGTTTCCCCAAAGAACAAAAGGAAAAGGAATGATGCCGAAGATTCCGGCACCTCCAAACCCGAAGAAGCTGTTCCTTCTCGCCGAAGGCAGCTTATGATCCATACCTCGAGACTCTCATCAGTTCGTAAGTACCCTCTCCCTGGTTATTTGCACTTTGAAGATTTTTGTCTATCTTGCCTTTTATGTTGTCGACATTTACTCGTAGTGATGATGAAGAAGAAGTACCAAATGTTGATGTGGCTGCTCGAACGAGTACGTCACATACATTAGTCGCCTCGGAGACGCCAGTTGAAGGAGAAGAAAATTCGCCTCCTCAACAGAACGTCGGCACTGCTACTCCTCCTTCAAGCCCCCTTGTTCCTTCACCAAAAAGGGCAAGGGTTGAAACAATTCCGGAGCCTACTCTTCAATCGAGTAGCTCTTCTAACCCTCTCTTGGATGATGTAAGTTTGTCGATATCTATGTTTCCTCTATTTTGCTTTTTCACGCCTTCACTTTTTTTTATGCCGATGTTTCTCTTGCTTTGTTCTTTTTTGACAGCCTATGATCAAAGATCTTATCCGCATCGGATCCCAATTCATTGGGTACCGTGAATATGCCAGCAGAACTGAAGGTAACCTTTATACTTGCCACTCTTTCTGGATTTTTTGCTCTGTTGTTTGTCGTAATTTTTGATCTTTCCCTTCCTTTTTTTTATCTCGTAGAGAAACTTGCAAGGCTTTAATAATCGTCTTAGCACTTGTTCAAAAACGGAGCAAAGTGAGGCGGCCGCAAGAAAGCCAACTTGTTAAGCGAAGCCAAGGCCGAGGCTGATGAAGCCGCAAAAGTCGCTAGTGTCGAGGAACTGCAGAAAAGACTTGAGGATGCTGAATCTGCTTTAAACGAGCATAAAACTGCACAAGCTGCTCGTGAGAGGGGATCCTCAAGCGTCTGAAATCACAAATTCGACGTACTGAAAGTAATATTATCGATCCCTTCTATTTTTTAGTGGACTTCCTGTTTCTTGTTTTTTGATTGATGTTTTGTTTCCTGCGGCAGCCCAAACAAACCAAGGTTTTGATCTGGAGAATCCCGTCAATGACCCTCTCCTTGACACACTTTCTTATCTGGAGCTTCATGGGTCCGAAATTCGTGAAGGCGTGGCAAATGCTAGTGCAGGATTGTCGACGCTGTTCCCCTACTTCTTCCCGAAGAAAGAGGAGCCCCCGACTTTCCTTGCCCTTGCCAAGAGCTTCAATTCATCAGAAGACCTTGGACTGAAGATGCGTCAGGAAAACATGAAGATTGCTGTCGAAAGCACTGTTGCCCTGGTTGCTGACAGCCAACAGACTGTTGATTGGATGAAAGTTGGCGACACCGATCAAATAGAGCAATCGAGGTGGAGGTCGCTGATTAAGGCAGCCAAACCCAACACGAAGAAAATCTTGGCATATCTCGGGATCAAGCCATCTTCGACTCCCAGCTCATCAAGGCCGGAGGTCTAGTTTCATATTCTTTTGCTTTGTTTTTAGTTTACCTCCTCCTTTTGGTATTGTCGCTATAGTGCTCCTGGCGATGATTAGGTCTTCTAGAGGTCCTTATTTTGTAATAGACATGTATATATTATGAGAATGAATGGAAGTCGAACTTTGTCTCAATGATTGATATCGACGTTTTTCTATTTTTCAGTTGATTTTTGACAACTATACGTCAATTCCTGGTCCTTCCGAAGTTTTTCCTTCGTCTCTTTCGAAGAAGTCTTCTATCCCTGTTAACCTTGTTGATGATTCTTCGAGTAAGGATCTGACAGAGGAATTGAAAGAACTTCGAGTACAACTCCAGTCCGTGAAGAAGCAATCGCTTATGCTTATGGAGCAATCTCGAGAATCTTCTCAAAGGGAGAAGATTGCACTCCAACAAGCTCAAGATGCCATGACTGAAAAGGACGCCGCTGTTGCTGAGGCTGCTGCAGCTCGAGAAAATTCTATGCTCCAGCTGCTAATAGATGCTAGCTTGGATATGGCGGGTAAGTTTCATTATCTTTGTCTTGCTTCTTCTTTTCCTGCTTGCCTCCTTATTACCCACTGACTTGTTTTAAGAAACAATAGGTGCTTTTTTGGATACTGCAACTGAAGATGAACGTGTCGAGGCTCGTTCCAATGTTCTTCTTCGGCTTGCACGTGAACATGGGTCGACTTTTTGGGGCACACCTGAACGGACTCGCCAAATCGTGAGATTTCAAGATCGTGCGCTTCAGGTTCGCGAGTATCTTGACTTCTGTACAAGGACTTTGTCTCTGGTTTATGGTACCATGTTTCCTCGCAATAAGATGCCAGAGACCCTTCCTGCGTTGATGGACAAATTTCGAGATGCTCCTCGCATCCACGGCTTTGTACGAGCCCAACTAGCTGCTGGCGCAAGGTTTGCGATGATCATGATAAAAATCTGCTACCCGAAGTTAGACGTAGGGCAAATTGTCCCAAAGTGCTTGGAGAAGATGTCGAAGAAGAAAAGAAACTTCGGCAAATATGATGACATTGTTACTCCTGTTGCCGAAGATATGATGGATGAACTTCTCCGGATGGATTCCGAATTCTTCGTGAAGGGTAGCTACGCTGAGCATAGTACTCGCGCTGTAAATAATGAGCGCTTAACCATAGACAATATATTGGGAAATCCTTGAAGACGAACTTATTCCAAAATTTGTATCCTGTGTATACGAGCTATATTGTAAAGTCATTATATTTTTATTTTTGTCGCCAAGCCCCCGGGCGTTTTGATTGCAATATTTTTTGTTTATTATAATGCGAGGTTGTCCCAAGGCAAGATAATATACATTGTGTACTATTTTTTGCGGGTGCAAGCCCCCGAGCTTTTTGTTGATCACTATTTTGTCGATATCTCTTTTTATTTTGGCGAGGTATTTTTACCAAGGCAAGATGCTTCTTTTGCGTTCATCGACACTGTGTGTATATATATATTGTATCATTTAGGGGGAAGCCCCTGATCCTGTCGAGAAAAAGATATATAATTCCACTATCTTTATTATATTGCAGCACCGCGAGCCCGCCTCATTAAAAACCTTTCCGGCCCCACTCGGTGCCCCAAAAGGAAAAGAGTGCGTCTGAAAACTCGCGGGCGTTTCAGTACATTGTATGTTTTACAAAGGAGACTATATTTCGGCATCTAAGCGTAAAAACGCCTGAGTTGTGCCACGTTCCAGGGATTTGGCTCGGCAATCCCCGTCTTCTTGTCCTTGATTCTGTATGCTCCTCCTTCGATTACCTCTGTGACGATGTAGGGTCCAAGCCATGGTGACTCGAGTTTTTCGTGACTTTTTTGATTGAGTCGCAAAACTAAATCAGATACTTGAAGCCGCAATCTTCGAGCTCGTGGCTTCGAGTGGTTGATATTTTGACTCGCGACAGAAGTGCTTCATCTCGAGCTTCGTCAATGTGCATCGACGTCGTCCTCCAAGGCTTTTCTCGAGGGATTATATGTATATTCCGTGACTCGGGAGAATCATGCTCGATTTCTATCGGCAGGACTGCTTCGGCTCCAATGGACCAGAAAAAACGGCGTTTCCTGTGTCGCCGTATTTGGTGTTGTTCGGATACTCCACAATACACTTGGCAGCTCCTCGGCCAAGTATGCCGAGCTTTTTCCAGTGGTCCTAGCAGGCGTTTCTTGATGCCATTGCAGATAATGCCATTGGCTTTCTCGACTTGTCCATTGGTCTGTGGATGTGCGACAGACGCAAAACTCAACTTAATGCCCACTTCTGCACAATATGCTTTGAACTCCTTGGACGTAAAGTTGCTGCCGTTGTCGATCTGTGAGGACTCCAAATCTGAAGACGATGCTTTTCACGAACTTAATCGCAGACGCGCCGTCCGGTGAATTTATCGGCTTTGCTTCTATCCACTTTGTAAATTTGTCGACAGCGACAAGCATATACTCATAACCTCCTGGCGAAGCTTTGTGTAGTTTTGCCACCATGTCGAGACCCCATTGAGCAAAAGGCCAGATAGTGGGATTGGCATGAGTTCTGCTGCAGGAGAGTGAGGTTTGGCGGCAAATCTTTGACACGCGTCGCAAGTTCTCACTATTTCCTTCGCGTCCTCGATTGCTGTTAACCAATAAAATCCTGCTCTGAAAGCCTTAGCCGCGATAGCCCGACTGCTCGCGTGGTGCCCGCATATCCCTTCGTGCACATCCTTCAGATAATTCGTCCTTCTTCGGTGTAACGCATCTTTGTAGCACGCCGAAATACTTCGTTTGTACAACTCCCCTTTTACCACAGTGAAAGCTTTTGATCTCCTAATTATTCGCCTTGCTTCAACTGGATCGTCGGGTATCGTTTTCCTTAGGATATATGATATGTAAGCCTGCATCCATGGAATTTGCACCATCATGACTAGCTCTTGCTCTTCTTCTTCTTCTGTCTTTGTGATATCGGGGTTTTCTCTTTCTTCTCCTTCTTTGTTTTTGCTGGCTTTGTTGACCTCTCGCTTATCTCTTCCCAAAACACGCTGGAGGTATCGCGAGACACGTGACTCGATGTTTGCAAGAACGTCGGCTTCATCGTTGCTCATCTGCTAATGTGGTTTACCTCACAACCATCGAATAACTTCTCCAGCTCATTGTACACCTCTTTGTATGCTATCATACTTTCGTTGACTGCATCGCATTGATTCATGACTTGTTGTGCCACCAATTGTGAGTCGCCAAAAATTTTTCGGGTTGCACCACAAGCTTTCGCCATCTTCATCCCGTGTATAAGGCTTCATATTCTGCTTCATTGTTAGATGCGTTTGGGAACGTCATCCGCAGAACATATTTCAATTTATCGCCTTCAGGTGATACCAATATCACCCCTGCTCCAGCACCTTCCAACCTTTTGGACCCGTCGAAGTTCATGGTCCAAGTCCTCGATAAGTCTGGGGGTCCCGTGTTTTGTAGCTCCATCCACTCTGCAATGAAATCTGAAGACCTGTGATTTTATTGCTTTTCTTTTCATACGTGATGTCCCGAGGAGAAAGTTCTATTCAAAGGGAGACACGACCCGTAGCTGGGTTGTTCAATATATTTGATAAAGGCTCGTTGACCACTATTATCGGGTGCGCCGAAAAATAGTGTCGCAATTTTCTTGTTCGTGAATACTCCATATGCTAGTTTCTGATATTGCGGGTACCCTGTTGGAACTTGCTGATGAAATATACTGGCCTCTGAACTCCGTGAAGCTTGCCTTCTTCTTCTCTCTCGACTACTAGGGCCGTGCTGACCACAGGTGTGGCTGCGTACAAGAGGGAGGTTCTTTCTTTTCGGTACTAATAATATTGGTGGTGTCGAAATTGCTCGCTTGAGGTTCTCGAAGGCTCTATCTGCTTCCTCGTTCCATTGAAATTTTTCCCCCTGTTTGATCAATGCATAGAACGGCAGCCCTTTTCTCCTAGCCTGGCGAGATCTGCTTAAAGTGCGACTCGCCACGTTAACTATTGTATCTCTTTCACTTTGTTGGCTTTCTCATAGTAACGATGGCTATTTTTTCGGGATTAGCTTCAATCCCCCTTTGATACTAAGAACCCGAGAAGTTCTCCTGCAGGAACTCCAAAAGAGCACTTTGTCGGGTTCAGTTGAAGCAGAACTTGTCGAGGTTGTCGAAGGTTTCCTTCAAGTCTTCGATCAGTCGACCCTTTCTTTGATGTTATTACGACATCGTCAATGTAGACTTGTATTTTTTCCAATCGTGTTGCTAGGCACATCATCCGCTGATATGTTGCTCCCGCGTTTTTAGGTGAAGGGCATTGTTTTGTAGCAAAACACGCCATAAGGTGTGATGAACGCTGTCTTGGCTTCATCTTCTTATTTTAATCTTATCTGGTTATAACCAGAATATGCGTCCAGGAAGGAAAGACGTTCGCATCCTGCCGTGGAGTCGATGATTTGATCGATCCTTGGGAGGGGAAAGTGATCCTTGGGACAATGTTTATTGAGACACGTGAAGTCGACGCACATGCGAAGGACTATTGTATGTTTTTTCGGCACCATCACTGGGTTAGCTACCCACGTGGCTTCTGTAGATATTTCCCTGATGAACCAGCATCTTTAAGTCGATCTATTTCAGATAACATGGCTTTGCGGTTGAAAAACGCCGCAAAGGTTGCTTTATGGTCTTGCGAGAGGATCCAAATTGAGGTGGTGCTCGGCAAGTTCCCTGGGTACTCCTGGCATGTCAGCTGGACACCATGCGAAGATTTTCCAGTGCTCACGGAGGAACTCGACGAGCGCGCTTTCCTATGCGACATCCATGTTTGCGGCAATGGACGTTTTCTTTGGATCTGTCGGGTGGATCTGTACCTCTTTTGAATCCTTGGTTGTATTGAAAGTTGGCTCCTTAGAAGATCTCCCTACCTCTGGCAGCACATCATAATCAGTGAACCTTGCGCATCTCTGCTTGCATCCCGAAAGTTTCTGACAGTCGATGAAAATCTTTGTCGCATTTATCGGATAGCGCAAAACTTCCTTTGATTGTGATAGGTCCCTTGGGCCCAGGCAACCTCCACAACAGATATGTATAATGCGGCACTGCCATGAACCTGGCATACGCTGGTCGTCCCAACAAAGCGTGATATTGCGACGGGAAATCCACAACTTCGAACTCCAAATTCTCTATCCTGTAGTTTTCTCGGGTTCCAAACTGGACGTCGAGGTTGATTTTGCCCAATGGGTAACTTGGCTTCTCTGGTGTAATCCCATGGAAACGTGTATCAGTTGGTTTCAAGTTCGCTAGGGATATGTTCATCTTCCTCAATGTATCTGCATACATGAGGTTTAGGCTGCTGCCGCCATCTATGAAAACTCTCGACACATCAAAACCAGCGATTACTGCAGGTAAGATGAGTGTTGATTGTCCAGGTCGAGGAACTTGCTGCGGATGGTCTACGATTGTGAAGCCGATGTCTTGCCCCGACGAATTTAATTACTCGACTGTTGGTGGAGGCATCTTCTCTGCCATGAACACTTGTCGCGAGATTACCTTCTGTGCCCTATTTGATGGCCGAGCTTTCTGAATCATCGAGACCGCACCGTTAGAGTTGGGGTCAACATATGGAGGTGGATGTGGTGCTGCCGCAATTCTAAGCTGGTGCCGATTTTCGTCCGTAATTGCGGGAGGAGGTGGGAGATGAATTCGCTCCTTGGCCCCTGGGGGTTTCTGTTCGTGGCTTGGGCATTTGCGATTCCTGCGGCTCGCAACATTGCCTGAAAGTTTCGGCAATCTTTTCTGGAGATGCCCTGACTGTCTCTTTCCATTGTTGTCGAGATAAAAATGCATCTGGCACGGACCGTTCATCATCTCCTCGGGAGACACGTAAGGTCTTTGAATCCTTGGTCCATTATTTTGCCTGTTGCCACGAAAATCACCTCTATTGTCACCTTGTTGCTCATTACTCCTTTGATAATCATCTCGACTATTTCCTCCAGGATTTCCTCGAAAACCAGCCGATATATGGTCAGGAGCATCGTTGTTGTAGAACTGGCGAGAAAATCGCCTTCTATTTTGATAATTTCGACCACGATCCTCTTCTGGCGACCTGTGTCGCTTGTTGTATATTGCGTCTTCTCCATCTGCCCATTTATTGGCTATCTCCATGAGTGCTGATATGGTCTTAGGGTTAGTTCTCCCTAAGTCCTCGACAAAATCTCCTCGCCGGATTCCTGCCACGAACGCATCTATTGCCCTCTCGTCAGATATATCTTCTGCCGAGTTCTTTATGATGTTCCATCGCTGTATGTATTTCCTCATCGACTCGTCGTGTTTTTGTCGACACGCTCTCAACTCTTCCAATGACGCGGTTTCTTGCAGGTGGATCGGAAGTTTTTCACGAAGACGTCCTCGAAATTATCCCAGCTGTCGATGGAACTTGGGGAGTTTCTTTATCCAAGATCTCGCGGCACCGCTTAAGTGAACTTGGATACTTTGCATAGTTGCTCTGGTTCCTCCTACCAGCTTCACCATCTCGAGATAATCCACGAGCCAATCCTCGGGATCTTGCAGGCCGTCGAATTTCTTGAAATTTTCGGGTAGCTTGAACCCTTTTGGGACTCGAGTCTTTCGAACTCTTCTCGTGAAACACGGGAGCCCACACATATCTTCGTCGGCGACTTCTGGTGAGTGCTGACGCTCCCTTCTTTCTTGTCGCGCTCTGTCCACCCTTACTTGGACTGCTGTGTCTCTTGCTCCACTTGTTCTTGGGGGGTCTTGAACTGCTGTGTTGGGTCGTGGACTGTTTCGCCTAGGATTTTCTTCGGGAGGCGTTGTTGCAAACGCTGTTCCCATTACTCCTACTCCAGCCATCGCCATATTGAACAATGGTTCTCTCGGGTCCCCAGGAGGTGGTCTAGACGCAAGGATGTAAGCTTGTGTTGCCATGTAACCTGCTTCTGGAGTTTTTGGGATGATATTTCCTCTTTCATCAATCGACATAAAGGACATGTCGAGATTTTGGATTATGCTTCCTCTTTCTGCTTCGGGTATGTTTTGGAGCCGAGACATCGCTCTCCTCCGAGCTTCTCTGTGACTATCTCCCGAAGTTCCTGAAAGGCGACTTAACTCTGCTCGGCGTCTGCTTGATGCAGAAGCTGCTTCTTTCCTCCTATTCAGGGATGCTGTCTGTTTTTCCAACTCTCTGCTTACCCGAGCAAGTCTATATTGATATGCTTGTAACTCTTGTACGGTAGCAGTAGTATTCATTGGTTCTGATCCATCCATGGCTCTCGCAGCCCTATCCCATGCAGCTTGCGGGAGTTGGACTTTTGCGCGAGTTGAAGATCCGGCATATTTAGTGCCTAGACCTGTCCTGAGATCAGCGGGATCGACGTATGGATTTCCCAAATGGTCGAAAGCCTCTGACGTTTGTGGTTCTGATGTACCTGCTTCTTCTATTGCACAGATTTGGTGGTATTTTGTGTATTGATTTTTCTCAAGGTTGGTGACACCATCATATAGAGTGGTGAAGACCTTTCGATGGCGACAGATTTGTCGATGAAGTTGAAGCTGTCGACGCTTTCGGAGTCGCTGCTTATAAAGGAGTCCGCAGACGACTCGAAGGATGTGTTGCTGAAGATCTTGGCGAGCTTTCCGCTTGCCTTGCTTTCGACGAAGCGTGGCGACGAAAACTCCTCGTCACTCGACGAAAAGTTAGAATCGACCGCTGAAAATTCCGACGAGATCGGAACTTCGAGACGGTAGGATCCTTCCTTGTTGACGCCAAATCGGAATTCTCCGAACGTCATGATGATGGGCTCCTCCAGATAGGCACATGCATCCATACGGGAGGGCGGGTGAGGAATAAAATTGACTAGATCAGTTTTTCCCTTGTTACCTCGATCCATCGCGTTGCTTGCCACCGACGAAGTCGACGATCTTGAACGTGCCATCGAGATCAGCTTCTTGCAACCTCTAATTCCCACAGACGGCGCCAATTGACAAAGGATTAACTTGTCAATGCCTACAGATTGTAGACTAGGGTTTTGCTAGAAGTAGAGGGCAAGTAGATCTCGAAGGTTCAGGCGAAAAGTACTCAACGATTATGAAAATTAGGGTTATGTTGACAGTATATTCAATCCTTTCTTTGTCCCTCGACTCCCCCTTATATAGGAGGTGGAGCCGAGGGTTTCGTTTTGCACAAGTTACAGAGTCGGGACGGTTTCTAACTCATCCCAGATTACAAATAACACTTCCTATTACAACTCTAACTTTCCCTAATATATCTTGGGCTCCCGAATCTTCTTATTCTTCGGGTAGTGGGCCTTCAGTAAACCCCGGGTACTATCTTCGGCAGGCCCATTTGGGATGCCTATGTCAGTACCTCTCCATGATTGACATAGTTGTTGGATGATCTTATTTGCATGTATCTCATTATGAATTGCTTAAGTATTAGCCATAGCATGAGAATATATACATCATATGAGCAAATGTGTTCGTGAAAGTTCTTTTATCGCTCAGTTGTTAACTGAATTGCTTGAGGACAAGCAATAAGCTAAGCTTGGGGGGAGTTGATACGTCCAAAACGTATCTACTTTCCCGAACACTTTTGCTATTGTTTTGCCTCTAATTTGTGTATTTTGGATACAACTAACACGGACTACGTTGTTTTCACAGAACTGTTCTGGTGTCTCGTTTTTGTGCAGAAATCCAACTTTCGGGAAAATCCTCGGAATTTATGCAAAAGGCCCTATTTTTCCAGAATACTGACGGAAGGACAAGTAAGGTGGAGGCCCGAGGGACCCACACCATAAGGCGGCGCGGCCTAGGGGGGGGCCCGCGCGGCCCTATGGTGTGGCCCCCTCGGTCGGCCTCCGACGCCCTCCTTCGGACTACTTATCGGCCTCGACCTAAAAACGCACGGAGAGAAGTCGAAGTCGCGAAACCCTCCCGAGCCGCCGCCATCGCAAACTCCGTCTCGGGAGCCGAAGTCTCGTTCTGGCACTCCGCCGGGACAGTGGAGGAGATCTTCACCGCCATCACCGCCAACGCCTCTCCATCGACCAGCCATGTTTCCCCCATCCATGTGTGAGTAATTCCCCCGCTGTAGGCTGAAGGGGATGGTAGGGATTGGATGAGATTGGTCATGTAATAGTCATAAGATTGTTAGGGCATAGTGCCTAGTATCCGTAGATGTCACTTTTATGATATTGTTGCAACTTGTTATGCTTAATGCTTGTCACTAGGGCCGAGTGCCATGATCTCAGATCTGAACATGTTATTGATTCATGAAGATATTCGTTGTTTATGATCTTACATGCAAGTTGTATACACATGTCTGTCCGAAACCAATGGCCTGACAGAAATCGGGACAACCGGAGGGGATGGTAGCGATGTGAGGATCACATGTGTTCACGGAGTGTTAATGCTTTGCTCCGGTACTCTATTAAAGGAGTACCTTAATTTCCAGTAGTTTCCCTAGAGGCCCGGCTGCCACCGGCTGGTAGGACAAAAGATGTTGTGCAAGTTTCTCATTGCGAGCACGTACGACTAAATATGGAACACATGCCTATTGATTGATTAGTACTTGGATACCGTTTTATTATTATCTGCAAACTAGCAAAGTGGCCCTCGCACATGCGAGGGCACCAACTATAAAGTGTTTCATAAATTATTTAATGGTTTCTTAGATATTAAAATTATGTGATTAAAACATTCAACTATATTAATTGTGTGCAACTCTCACCGATCCTTTAGAACTTCTTTTTTGAATAGTCCTGGGTTTTCAAATTTTGCTTGGGCGTCTTCTTTGAAAGTGTGTCAATATCCCTTTACTACTAAGTATCTGGAAAATAAATGTAATCATATTTTTTGTATCATAAAATTATGTAGAAATTTAATTTTGTAGTATCCTTTTGTTTTTCTCTAAGGGTCGTATTATTTAAAACACCTATTAGTTTGATAATCAATCTTTACTACCATATGCACTTTGCCCATAAAGGATGATTAATTATATATCAATGTGTCAGGTCATTTCATAACAAAATGTTTTCTAGAGCACAACAGAAGATTTAAAATGTTTGAATACAAAATGGCACTTTATTGAGCTGCTACTAAGCAATCGGCCTTGAAGAGATACTTATTTTTTGTACATAAAAAAAGTTGCATCATCAAATTAAAAAGATGTTGCACTTTAAAATATTGGCATTTAACTTTTATAAAACTGAGATGCTTAGATTTAGAATAGTCCATGCAATTCTGGTTAAATTCTTCCGAAGGAAACAGCTCATTATCCCTGAACAAAATTGCTCAAATATTACGCAATTAAATCGTAGGTTTTATTTTGTACCAAATAATGTTTTATTAGAAGAACGATAAAATTAAGCCGCAAAAAACTCTATGCATCATAAGATTCTGACAGTTGTATATATAGACATACCATTTTATGTCCTCACAATGTGAAATTCATTGGATTTTGTACTCGCGGAATAATTTCATATACTTATTGGTGCATATGACTTTGAATTTGTGCTCTGAACCTCACATTTGAACTGAACTCAAATACCAAACCCTTTGGATAAATATCAACTCTCATGTGCGCAGAGAGATATGAAATAAAATAAAAGTCTGTGCTAAAAAGTATACAACATCTTAGATAGGCGTGTCTGAGGTGAGTAATAAGCCTCATATTAGTATATCTCTTTCCCCCCTTTTGCTCCATTGAAGTTATCCCTTGTTACTTTGCAAGCCTCCCTGAGAAATTCTGCTCATAAACAAAGAAGCACAATAACAGGAACAACATCATCTATAATAATAGAATAATATCGCAAGAAACTTGATCCTCGCTGGTTAATCCTAAGTTCCTAACATATCGTGACTAATATGAGATACTGCATTTTCTATAAGAGAATATGAGAGCAAGCAGAACAAATCCAAATTGGCTCAGTGAAGGATTAAAAGGAGCAATCCTAGTGAGTTACCGTGTTAGTAAATATGTAATGACTCTATGCTGCAGAAGACAGTAAGATTTTGTTAGAGCAGTGGCTTTACCGTCTTTTATCAATGAAATGGCATTTCAGCTATCCTCTTTTTTATATTATATAATATATGCATACTTTGGTGGTTTTTATTTACAAAGAAAATAAATATACAACTGTAGGCCAATAAATTCTACATATCACGAATTCATGTTTCCGCACAAAATTGACGGGGTGATTTCTTTTTTTCTGAAAAAGAAGTACTATCATCAATTTCAATACCACATAACATATATAATACATGTTTGTCCCATCACTATGTTTACTGAGTATCGAAATTAATGGGATTACAAATGTTTTTCCTGACATGAACTATTTCCCTTCGAAACTGAACTGAAGCTTATAGGCGTACAGACTATAAATAACAATGCAAAAATATAGTGGGAGGCAGGAGCTAATTAGCAACATGCAAATGAAAGGAGGTCCGCCATCCAATTGGAACCCAAAACCCTATCTCTTAGCTAGCACCAAGAGATTATATGTGGACTCCATATTGATGCCCCCTGGGCTTATTCGCAAAAAATGCATGGTTGCTTCCATCAAACTCTATGATCTTGAATCCCTCTCGGTGCAAAATTCTTAGTAGCCAGCAACGGTTCATATCTTAACAGGTATATAGAAGAAAGCAAGCAAAGATGCTCAGTAAAATTCCAGTTCAGCTTTTTGGTTGCTCGATGCATCTTGTCGGCAAACAGGCATGTAAAACTCACCACCGCAAGCATTATTACGGCCATATGTGTTAATAATTGACACAACTGTTTATCGTTATCAAGATTCCCTTGATTTCTTATGAACTAAATTTTCAGGAATACATCTTTTGAATAACATGATTTGTAATAGTAATTATTCTAGGATAACAATTTTCATAAACACTAACTTTATTCCATGCAAGATGTGTGTGTTGAGCAGTGGGTACACATAAAGGAAAGTGATATAATTCAGGCCATATGTGTTGATACTTGATACTACCACCTCTATTCCATTGAATAGTATTTATATTATTTTTGAAGAGTCAAACCATGTAAAACTTGACCAGATTTTTTCAATAATTCATTCACATGAAAATACAAAATCTATATTATTTGATACATATCATGAATATATTTTCATATAATATCAAAAGAATATCATGTGTATTGATATATTTTAATAAAAATTTGGTCAAACTTTACTTGACTTAGAAGCCTTATTCATTAGATCGGAGGGAGTAACATTTTTCATTGCTCATGAGTCCCTAGACTTCATATCAAATGTTAAAGAATAATAATTTAATCAAACTGATGATAACGGATGAAAATCCATAATTATAGTCCACGCAATTGCGTCAAAAAAAGATGTACCAGGAAACAACTTAAGGAAGCTGATTTAAAAATTTAATTACAATTACCATTGGCATATATATATGTTAGAACATAAGAAATATATAGTTTTGGCGTCTTGGGTTAAGATATGACTCCCACCGAGTGTAAAGGAAAGTTCCGTTAAAAAAATCATTAACAAAGTATTGTTCCAGGGTTAAAGGAGAAATTACTTACATAAAAAATATCATGTTGTCCAAGTGATAATCATCTTCAGATATTTTTTTTTACATACATGTGTGACATTGATATATGTGATATCAGAAAATGCATTTTACCAAGAAGACGTGTGAATTAGCCTGCACACAAAACAATTCTAAATTTCTGTACACGATCGTGAAGAAAATGGCAAGATAGATAGACATATGGGCACTTTTTGTTCTTTGTTTCTGATGCCGATAGCAAGACAACAGTTATACAAAGTATATATTGTACTCCCTCCACTTTAAAAATAGCTCCTCAACATTTTCTACACACAGATATATCTATAACTAAATATATCTATATACCTCTGTTTCTAAGTAAAGCCGAGTAGCTTTTTTAGCAACGGAGGGAGTATTATTGAATAGTATTTATATTATTTTTGAAAAGTCAAACCATCTAATATGTGACCAAAAAATTCAATAATTCATTCACATGAAAATACAAAATCTATATTATTTTATACATAAGAATATCATGTGTGTTGATATATTTTAATAAAAGCTTGGTCAAACTTTACTTGACTTAAAAAAGCCTTATTCATTAGATCGGAGGGAGTAACATTTTTCATTGCTCTTGAATCCCTAGACTTCATATCAAATGTTAACGAATAATAATTAATTTAATCAAACTGATGATAACTGATGAAAATCCATAATTATAATCCACGCAATAGAGGTTGAGATGTACCAGGAAACAATTTAAGGAAGCTGATTTAAACATTTAATTAAAATTACCATTGGCATATATATCCGTTAGAACATAAGAAATATAAAGTATTGGCATCGTAGGTTAAGATATGACTCCCACCGAGTGTAGAGGAAAGTTCCGTTAAAAAAATCATTAACAAAGTATTGTTCCGGGGTTAAAGGAGAAATTACTTACACAAAAAATATCTTGTTGTCCAAGTGATAATGATAATCATATTGTGATATTTTGTTTTACATACATGTGTGACATTTGATATATGTGATATCAGAAAATACATTTTACCAAGAAGACATGTGAATTAGCCTGCACACAAAACAATTGTAAATATCTGTACACGATTGTGAAGAAAATGGCAAGATAGATAGACGTATGGGGACTTTTTTTTCTCTGTTTCTAATGCCAATAGAAAGACAGCGCAGACTTCTAGAAAGTATATATTGTACTCCCTCCGTTTTAAAAATAGCTCCTCAACATTTTCTAGCTACGAATGTATCTATAACTAAATATATCTATATACCTCAGTTTTCTAACTAAAGACGAGTAGCTTTTTTAGCGACGGAGAGAGTAGCACTGAAAGAAAATTAAAGCCGATAATGTGACATTACCTGGCTTTGAGCTGTCCCGCTGCAGGTCCTAATGGCGATTCATCCTGTATGAGTGCGTACCTGCATAATGTATGCATGAGTTTGTATATCTCAGTGACCCTAATTACTGAATACACGAAAAAAGAAAGCACCTGTGTTTGGGTTGTCCGGCTGCGTGTGCACCATGCAACTTTTGATTTGGTCGATCGATCTATGCATGCATGCATGCATGCATGTCGTATGCATCAGATTAAATCTTACCTGACGTTGATGGAGAGTTGACGTTGACTGGCTGAGTGCATCACAGAACACGCGGGTGGTGGCGATCGAAACATGGCGGCCGCCGGATTGCCTGTTATGAGTACACGGTAGAATACGCCGCCCTAGACGACCGGAATCCGCGGCCGCGGGATTGCCCGCATCAGAGTGCACGGTAGAATACACCGGCGGGCCACAAATTTCATGTGTATATAGGATGGATGATTTATTTTGGCTGTGATTTCTATCACACAACTCCAACAATCTATGTATGAGTGTATGACTACAGATGCGGCGGCGGCCTGGGCAGTGGAGGAAAAAGGAAAACATGAAGCAAACCCAAGGGGTTACGTAATTCATGTTGTAATGGCAGAGGTGGGTAATTTTGTTGAAGTTAGATCTAACGGATGTACTAATCTAATCGCTAAAACTAAAGGCCAGATGTTTCTGATTTTTGTGGGAATTTCTAGACAATTCTCTAATTTCTGGTTAACCCGTAATATACTTTTAATATATAATAGATGCCCCTGCTTTGACTGTTATATGAGTTTCTCTCATCCATGCAACGCCCGTTAATCCGTCCCTGTGCCTACAGTATTTTAATCCTGTTGTTTACTATAATCACTCTTTGTCTTTACTTCACCGCTGTTATTTTATTATTCCTACGCTATAAAGTTACTGATAAACTCTTGCGAGCAAGTCTTCCAGGTGCCTGAATTGACAACTCCGCTGTTAAGGCTTACAAGTATTCTTTGTCTCCCCTTGTGTCGAATCAATAAATTGGGTAATACTTCCCTCGAAGACTGTTGCGATCCCCTATACTTGCGGGTCATCAAGCAGCTGGACAACCCCTCCACGGAACGCCCAATGGAGGGCACCACCGAGTTCAACAGCCACCCAATAAGCAGAGAGTTGACGGTTTTCCACTTCTTTCCCTCAGCACTAGTCTTGTCTCCTAGTTCTTTGACAGTCCCCAATAAGTACCCATCAAGATCTTTCTGATCCACGACCAACATTGCCCTCCGAGACCAACTCAGATAGTTGGTAACCCCCTCTAGCTTGATATCCGTGGGTGACAGGTCAACCTTCTAAACCACTTCTTGTCGGGGAACAATGGCCTCAGAGCCACCCCTTTTAAGAGAAACAGTGTGAGCTGCTCGAGAGCCTCTGCAAGGCCTTTGGACTCACCCATCTGCACTCTCACCTTCACCTAGCAAAAATAACAAACAGCTTCGAGGCACGCTTACCAGCAACCTCCTTTCACCAGCAGAAGGCACACACAACTTGAGAAACCACCACCCCTGCTTCACTCATGGACGAGCAGCTGCACGCAGCAGCAAGAACCATAGTCCAACTTGTCCTTCTCCTTCCCCTTGCACGCAGCACCACCTCGTCTCCTCTCCGCCGCACAGACCACTCCCTGGCTGAACCGGCTTCCCTTTAGGCCCCATTGTCGCCTTGCTCTTATACCATGTTGGAGCAGCAGCTCACCTCATCTTTCTTGGTCCCTGGCGGCTGGTGTGGTTTCTTCTGTTTTAGGGTTAGCTCTCCTCCAGCTCCCTCCTTTTATAGGTCAGCACACACATGGGCTTGGACCACTTGGGCCAGAAACATGTCCAGTGTTCAACAATCATGAAACCTCGAGCTCCCCCAAACGAACTTGGGCGTCTTTGGTCCACACCCCTGATTCGAATGCGCATCTGGTTGATCTGATGTTGCAGCTCTCTTGCTGTTGGTGCTGGGATTTCACTGTCCAGAACACCAAACCTGTTATTCTCATGAGGACGAGAATTCTCTCTCCCCGCGAAGTGGTTACGTGGTACCCACATAAATTTCGGTTGGCGGCGAGGGCCATTCTTTAAGACTGCTGTTGGCTTTACAATAACACTTGGGTCTCTAATAATTTGCCTCCAAAATTCGTCCATAATTGTTTCCTTCACGAGCTCAGTAGTATGTTCCTTTTGGGAACCCCATCCTCTTGTAGAAATGGTGAACATATCTTTAATGAGCTTCTTATCATTGGTATTCCTGATTATCTATCTTATGTTCTTATGCAGGTGTGAGGCCTTCAGAGATACGTGAACCTAAAAGTAACTGCAGCTTCCTCACCTGTTGTCTCTTCCTCATGTAATTACGGTGAGAGTTTTTGTTGTTCATTTTCTGGGCTCGAACAACATCAAAATTTAGACAGCAACCAATATAATTCAGGCCCTGTAGCGAGTAAAACAATTCACCGCTAGTTGCCTTGCCATTTGTAGCCCCTGTAGAGTTGTGTAGCACGTTTCTAGCATTACACATCAATGCATGTTGCTCTTTCTTCACTTCTGCAGCTGCTCCTTTGCATAGTTTCTTTGAGTCTTCTGAAAGATCATCGGATGGTAATTCTTCATGCCTAAATCAGTGTTTGAGACTACAACTGGTGGAATCGACCCAAAATGAATTACCCAAGGCTCTAACAACTTCAAAATAGCCTCTTTGTTGGTGTTGGGAAAGTTTTCACCTGCACGAGATGTACTTCGGTCAGCACTTTGCCAATCCAAGCGACATTCAAGAAAAAGTGCAACACACTGGAAAAACACAAGTTGAATCTGACGACCGACGAAGAGCGGCAAGGATGGGAGGAGAACCCAGGTCCCACCGGGCGTGCCATTTGTTTTAGCGAGATAAATTTTTAAATCTATCTGCATTGGCATTTTAAGTGCGGGTGTGCCAGTATACTTTTGTATACAAATAAAACAAAACATAAATGGAAACAATATCAAGCCGGAGAAACTCGCATTCTTTATTAATCCCATAAGAGCTACATGCCTCCTTTTTATACGTTTCCTGTACTGCGCCTATCTTTATCCGATATGCAAACGATTGTGAAATTCCTGGTTCCTGGGGTCTCGAAAGACATCCCAGTTAATTACATTCTGATAGGGTAAAGGTGTCCGATCTTTCGATGAGAGTATGATAATGTCGATTTGTTGGTGGATTTCGTGCTTGATGATCGGACTACACGTGCAAAGCTCGTGCGCCAATGCAATCGCTAGGACAATCTCCGGGAGTTACTGATCTTGCGGATGCACGATCAGCCTGACCAGCGAGGGTCTTAATTCCTACCTAAAATCGAGAACAAGTAAGAACTAATGATGCAATCAGAATATTGCGGATATAGATGAAAAATTTATTGAATAAGATGGGATTCTGAATAGTCGATCTTGTTCTGGGCGTTGGCCTCAAAAGAAGTACACGAGAGTTGCAGCAATGGCTAACTTTTAGTCTAATCAAAATCCAAGTTCTAATGATGGCTACAGAGGGATATATATGGGGGAAGTGAAGGGATTTTCGTCCAACCAGCTAGGGTTGGCCAAAAACACCCCTAAATGGGCCTTCCTCCACTTATATGGCCTCTTAAAATCCCCTAAAATACCTAATCCAAAAATACATGGGCCTGGCCCATTAAATAAGGTGACGCAGCACCAAAAATAACTCTTTGGCTGAATTTTATGATGGGGCGACTTGTATAATTCATCCAAGCATCGTTGCTTCACTATGGTGGCTTCAATGTTCTGAAATCCTCGCTTGCAACGCCATCCTGAATCCTTGCAGGTCTGCTGCCATCTCCATGCACGTTCCTAATCCAATGCTTGACGTCCATGCTAGATCCATTCCTAAATAATACAAATACATTTGATTTAGGCAACATCATATTCTCATATAAATTAGGAAGGATTCCTAGTAACGAAGGTACCTGATAATTTAGTTGAAACACACAAGTTCTTGCGAGTGGTCCTTGTATTTGAAGTACGAGAGGATATGTGGCTGTAGGAGTATCGGTTGTATCTATCATAGCGATGTCCTCATCATCCTCCCCTTCTTGAATTGAAGTCGTCCTCGACGTAGTCTCATCTTTTTCACCAAAATATGCCTTCAAATCGGAGGTAATGATGTCCTCATCATCCTCCCTTTCTTGAAAGAAAAGACTTCAACGGCGATGTTTATTCTGTAAACATGCTAACAAAAGATACAAGGTATATGCATGATATATGTATATGTCATCCGTTTTAACAGTTCTCTCATATTTCCCATTTAATTTTGTACATATACCAGTATTGTAGTAGCGTAGAAGCTCATTAGTCCCCATTAAACATTTATCACAACTCAGTTTGCAGATATAAATCACATAATAACTCCTTTCAAATTATAATGTTCATCATTAAACCATCCCAAAGTTGGTAAACCAAAATGCAAGGTCTCAAATTTACTAGCCACACCATGTTGAAATAAACAATTTTGTAGCAAGTTATTCAACATACAATGAATACCAACATTGGAGGTCATATCAAAATGAGAAAGCATATTCACAAATTCAATTTTATTGGAACTAGAAGAATCATCACACATGATGCAAATCCTATGCACCATAAAAATATCCGCTATGTCATACCGCCCAACCAAATTAAAAGTAACATCAGGGGCGTAGACACTCTTTAAACAGGGAAGTTCATCAATTTTATGTCTAGCATGTGACAAAGATATAGGTGGATCCATCACAACAGAAAACAAAGAATTAGCATGAGAAATCTTAGCCAACACTTCATTGTCCATAACCAGGTTTATATGATCCATACTAGAGTCATCTTTCAAGTCACAAGGTGCATTATCAGGAGCAAGAATTTCAGTTTGTGCACTCGTATATATGGAAGAATTAACTTGTACAGTAGGTGTACTCAACATAGTTGGTATATCATTTACACAAGTTCCTAACACATGGTCATCCTTGGAAACAAAAGTCTCCGTTGGTACACTCATATCAATAGAGGAACGAAAAACAGCACATGGTACACACAAATCTGTAGGTCTGTCATAACTAGAGTCAACCAAAAGATTGCTAGTCATATCAATGATAATTTCAGTGGGTGCACTCATATTTTAAGACATATTAAATTGATCAATTGGTACACCCAACCCAAAATCTCTCTTAGCATGTAACTTATTTGGGGCACTCGAATTGATAGATGCATGAATGTCCGCAAAAGAAGCACCCAAAACATTTGGTATTGTAGCATGCAATTCAGTGGGTGTACTTAAATCAATAGAAGAATCCATTTCAGCATTAACAATTTCAGTGGACGCGCACATAGTCAAAGAAGAATTGAAAACAGGACTAATTGCGCTCACAACAACATCAATCTCAGTGGTATGATCACATGGTACTTGCAAATCAGTAGTATGATCCTCTAATATAGGCGGTGTGGCCAAATCATCAGCGAACTCAACACATGGTATATTAATATCAACATTGCATTCATCAATCTCATGTGGAGGGATAAAATCAGTACCTTTATTTTTACCTTGTGAATCCGGCTCAAAATATGTCGGTGATGACGTGTCACAAGTTTGCGTTTGTGCGATCCGCACAACAATATTCATGCGTGGAACGTTGGAAGAAACAACCGGTGCTAGTGTGCATGAATTGAAGGCGCCGGAATGGTCCAACATTTTCTCCTGTATGTGTTTCTCAAAAGCACAAGCGCGAACATATATACCAATAGTAGTACGAGAAATATACTTAAACGTAACCTTAATATCAGGGTTCAAGCCGTTGAAAAACGTGTTTCTAGTATTTTCCTCAAATTCTTTTATATCACGGTACATGTAAAATTTAAATTCCTGATAGTAAACATGCACAGTGTTACTACCTTGTTCTAACCGTTTGAGTTTGCGGATCATTTCACGTTGATGAGAAAGAGGCACAAATCTATGTCGCAAAGCAGATTTTAAATCTCCCCAAGTGGTAGGTTTATTATCAATATTTTCTTTATAAGTCATATCCCACCAAATGGAAGCAAAACCCGTAAAAACTCTAGCAGCAGTTCTTACTTTCTCATGTTCAGTAAAATCATGGCATCCAAAAATATGGTCGACCTCAAACTCCCAATCAAAATAAGCATCAATATTATATCTACCCGCATAAATTGGTAAAGAAATAACCTGATCATGATCTCCAATAAATGGTCGCACGTGCATCTCCATGTTCGTCATGGTCTTCGGGTCGGCGGATTGGTCCTCAATTCCTGGCATGGTTAGTACCCAAAAATCACAAGTGTATATGCCTACAAGCTACGCAAATATGGTGGTATCACGCGCAATTCATCAAGCAAAATACAAAGCTCTTACAAGTTCTTACCAAACAGGAGGAAGGTGATATGACAACCAACAAGGATCAGCGTCTCCAAAGATTGCCAAAGCGATTACCAGGTGTCGACACAGTGCACGTGGAGAAATCTGTGGAGCTCTGGGAAGGCAAAGTATAGTGATATGGTGGTACAATAATCAAATCAGCGATGCAAATTGAGTAAACGCTCAACGAAGGTACTGTGCTGGTCCTAGGCTAGATCGTATTAGAGACTGATACGTCTCAAACGTATCTATAATTTCTTATGTTCCATGCTACTTTTATTACAATACTTGAATGTTTTATACATACTTTACAACATTATTATACATTTTCTGGCACTAACCTATTAACAAGATGTCGAAGTGCCAGTTCCTGTTTTCTGTTTTTAGTTTCAGAAATCCTAGTAAGGAAATATTCTCGGAATTGGACGAAATCAACCCGGGGGCCTATTTTTACACGAAGCTTCCAGAAGACCGAGAGGGAGAAGTGGGGCCACGAGGTGGCCGGACACAGGCGGCGCGGCCGGGGCCACGCCGCGCGGCCCTGTTGTGTCGGCACCTCGCGTCGCCCCCGACCTACCCTTCCGCCTACAAATAGCCTTCGTCGCGAGCCCCTGTCCGAGAGCTACGATACGGAAAACATTCGAGGCCGTCGCCGCCAATCCCATCTCGGGGGATTCAGGAGATCGCCTCCGGCACCCTGCCGGAGAGGGGAATCATCACCGGAGAGGGGAATCATCACCGGAGGGGCTCTACATCATCATGCCCGCCTCCGGATTGATGCGTGAGTAGTTCATCCTTGGACTATGGGTCCATAGCAGTAGCTAGATGGTTGTCTTATCCGCTTGTGCTATCATTGTTATAGATCTTGTGAGCTGCCTAACATGATCAAGATCATCTATTTGTAATGCTACATGTTGTGTTTGGCGGGATCCGATGAATAGAGAATACTATGTTAAGTTGATTATCAATCTATCATATATGTGTTGTTTATGTTCTTGCATGCTCTCCATTGCTAGTAGAGGCTCTGGCCAAGTTGATACTTGTAACTCCAAGAGGGAGTAATTATGCTCGATAGTGGGTTCATGCCTCCATTGAATCTGGGACAGTGACAGAAAGTTCTAAGGTTGTGGATGTGCTGTTGCTAGTAGGGATAAAACATTGATGCTTTGTCTAAGGATATTTGTGTTGATTACATTACGCACCATACTTAATGCAATTATCTGTTACAACTTAATACTGGAAGGGGTTCGGATGATAACCTGAAGGTGGATTATTTAGGCATAGATGCATGCTGGATAGCGGTCTATGTACTTTGTCGTAATGCCCTGATTAAATCACATAGTAATCATCGTTGATATGTATTGAATCTTTATTTGTCAATTGCCACTGTAATTTGTTCACCCAGCATGTTAGTTATCTTATTGGAGAGACACCTCTAGTGAACTATGGACCCCGGTCCATTCTTTTACATCTTTATACATTCTCTGCTTTTCTGTTCTTTGCAAACAAACACCATCTTCCACTCGATACGCTTAATCCTTTGTTTTCCAAGCCGGTGATATTGACAACCTCATTATTACGTTGGGGCAAAGTACTTTGATTGTGTTGTGCAGGTTCCACGTTGGCGCCGGTTTCACTGGTGTTGCAGCACTACACTCCTCCACCAACAACCTTCACGTGCTTCTTGGCTCCTACTGGTTCGATAACCTTGGTTTCTTTCGAGGGAAAACTTGTTGCTGTGCGCATCACACCTTCCTCTTGGGGTTCCCAACGGACGTGTACATCTACGCGCATCAAGCTCTTTTTCTGGCGCCGTTGTCGGGAGATCAAGACACGCTGCAAGGGAGTCTCCACTTCCAATCTCTTTACTTTGTTTTTGTCTTGCTTTATTTTATTTACTACTTTGTTTGCTGCACTTAAACAAAACACAAAAAATTAGTTGCTAGCTTTACTTTACTTACTGTCTTGTTCTCTATATCAAAAACACAAAAAAATTAATTACTTGTCTTTACTTTATTTGCTTAGTTTATTTTACTACTGTTATAATGAGTAATCCTGAAGTTGAAGTTCGTTCTTTTAAGAAACAAGGTGGAGAAAGTTTTAAATATGCTTGGTACAGAATTAGTAATGCTCATTTAGGTGCATAAAGAAACACTCCACTACTATCCTTCTTAGGAACTTTTATGTTGGCTTATCTAGTTGGAATAGGTATGTTCTTGATACTCTTTCAGGAGGTAATTTCCTAGGTACTCCCGCTTTAGAAGCTAGTTGCATCATTGAGAGTCTAGTTGGAATACCACCTGTTAATGAAGTTAAAATTGAAATCTCTCTTGAGGATGTTATGAAAAAATTGGAAACCATAGAGAAAAATTTCCAAGTATTGAAACTAAATTGGAAATGTTACTTGATAAAACTGATGAACTTGATAAATCCTTAGGAGGAATTGATGAAAGAATTAGTGTCCTAGGAACTTGTGTTGTCCATGATAATCAAACCAATAGGATTGATGAACTTGAAAAAGCTATGGGAACCTTGGGTTCAACTTTTTCTTCTCTTAAGTATAAGGAGAAAGCTTATGTGGGTAAAGAGCAAAAATTCATGTATGCTTCTAAGGTGCCTAAACAAAAGAATTATTATAGGCCTAAAATTGATAAAACCCCTAGCACCACCATGGGAAATGTAGACAATGGAGCATCTAAGGTACCCTCTGCAACAAGTTGTGTTTGTAAGAAAAATTATGATGTTGATGCTTCTTCTCTTGATGTTACTTGATTTGCACTTTCTAGCTGAAAGGCGTTAAAGAAAAGCACTTCTTGGGAGATAACCCATGTTTTATTTTATTTACTGTATTGTGGAGTCTTGGAAGTTGTTTACTACTGTAGCAACCTCTCCTTTATCATGTTTTTGTGCCAAGTAAAGTTTCTATGCTAAAGTTGATACTATATTTGGGATCGCTGCGCAGAAAACCTGTCACGAATTCTCGAAGTCTCTGTAAAAAAATCAAAAAAATCTGCAAATTTACGAGCGTGATACTCAGATATGTACGCAACTTTCATTAGTTTTGAGTTTTTCCATTTGAGCAAGTTAAGTGCCACTTACAGATTCGTCTTTACGGACTGTTCTGTTTTTGACAGATTCTGTCTTTTATTTCGCATTGCCGCTTTTGCTATGTTGAATGAGTTTCTGAAAGTATAGAGATGGTAAACCTAGAGGGGGGGTGAATAGGTTTCTACAGATTTTAATTCTTTCTTTGCAATATTAGGCTTTGCGGAATATAAAGGTGAGCCTAATGCAAACTAGGTGAAGCAACCTATATGAGGATACAACTAACTCGAGCACGAAGGCTCTCACAGGCAGTTAAATCACAAGTAAGGAGTTCGGTTAGAGATAACCGATAGCACGCGGAGACGAGGATGTATTCCCGTGTTCCCTTGCTTTGCAACAAGGTACGTCACGTTTGGAGGAGTGGAGGTCCCACGAAGGATTCCCCGCGCCACGAAGGCTCACCCTATTCTCCGGAGCCTATCCCACGAAGGAATAGCTCTCTCACTTGTGGTAGACTTTGAGGTAGCCTCCAAACCTTCACAATCTTGCCCGGAGCAGATCCACAGCCCGGATGCTTCCGGACTCCTCTTGCCCACCTAGGGTTTCCAAAGAACCCTAGGAAGCAAGCTTCTTGATGAATACAAGGGGGAATAAGATTTGGCTTGGTAGAACGGTAGATCGGGTCCTCCTCTATCGTTTCCCCGAAGGGATTTGAGTTTGGGTGGAGGAGGAGGGAGATCTGAGGCTTTTGGTGTTTCTAACAATGGAGTATGAGAGAAGGAGCTCAAGAACAGCTTGTAGTGTAGTGCCTAACTGTCTAGAGGTAGGAGAAGGGCTATTTATAGTGTTCTTCGAAATATGGCCGTTGCCACTTGCCACCTCAGCATTTTTCCTCGACAAACCCGGTTGACCGGGCCACAGACCGGACAGCCCGGTCCAGAGGCCGGTCAGACCGGATCAGTGACCGGGCTCCTTTGCGTCGTCCTGGTGCTTCTCCGGTTGGTGTCCGGTTGCTGCCCGGTTGCCGCCCGGTCGACCGGACGGAGCGCCGGACCCGCCGGTCAGGGGCCCGGTTGACCGGTCGCAAACCGGATCTGCTGGCTCCTCCATTGGAACCCGGTTGCCGCCCGGTTGACCGGCCAGCACGCCGGACTGGCCGGTTGCTGGCCCGGTTGGACCGGGCTGGTGACCGGATTTCTCCTGTAACCCCTTTTTGATTGTTGTTGAAATGGGGGGTCTCCTTTAGCCTTCTTGTTCCTTTGATACACCATTTACGCCTCATTGCCTAATACCTGAGATTATCCTTATAAACACATTAGGCCAAATACTTTAGCACGGTGTCATCGTTACCAAAATAATGGATAAGGGTGAAATACCCTTACAATCTCCCCCTTTTTGGTATACGATGACAAACCGAGCTAGAGTCACAAATAGAT
This sequence comes from Lolium multiflorum, assembly GCA_030979885.1. Lineage (NCBI taxonomy): Eukaryota > Viridiplantae > Streptophyta > Magnoliopsida > Poales > Poaceae > Lolium > Lolium multiflorum. The sequence continues at coordinate 60,897,443 of CM061747.1, read as the reverse complement.
ATTATGATAAGCTCTAAACCTTGATTCCATATAAGATATTACGAAAGCTCCCCCATAATGTGTGCACTTGGAGAATTTGCGTTTGAATGCAAAGTGCACCATTTGTGAAACATGAGAAGCTCCCCCAATATCTTTAGGAAACAAGCATGGTATGGAGATGTGCATATCAAGATATATAAGCATAGCACACATAATCATCCTAACATAGAGTAGCACACATAATCATCCATACATGAATTATTGGAAATAGCAAATGGTTCTTGAAAAATCAAAGCAAATAAGCACAAGCCATATAAAATCCAAATAAAGCAACTCCCATGGCTTGTGATAATCAAAGAACCCCGTGGTTCCCTAGACTCTACTCTCTTCTCCCCCTTTGGCATCGGAACACCAAAAAGGCGAAGGAAAAAGTAGAGATGCTATCGCACCCATCAATAGAACTCATGCCCGGTGGAGTAGGAGCCCGCGTCATCATCACTGGCAGCCGAATCAACTTCATCCTCATCACCATCACCATCAGCAGGAGGAGGAGTAGGAGTACGAGCAGTCCTAGGAGGAAGACCACCATGAGCATACATGGAGAAGTCAAAGTTCTGGATCATCTCATCGGTGATGGGAGGCATCTCCCACTGAGGTGCAACCATAGGTGCCAACTCGGGTCCAGGAGGAGGAACAGGGACATTCCTAGTAGCCATAAACTCGTTCTGTCGCCTCCTGGTCTCCTGGTTCAAAGCAAGACTCTGATGTGCAACATCATTAGTGTTCTTGCACATTTGCCACATGCTAGAGAAGAAGCGAGCGGCACCATGCTTGGGGCGCCGAGAGTAGCTGGAGCTAGCATCATGATCATGGCGTTCCTTGGAACGGCGCTCAGCAGTGGGCATCATGGAGGGAACATCCGGACGAGTGGCCTCCTGAGTGGGGATCTTGAAGGCATCCATGATGACTTTTTCACCAATAACGTTCCGAGGAGCGGGAACAATGTAGTTGATGAGCCGCTGAACATACTGGGCGTAGTTGGGAGTCATACGGTCCATAACTGCTCTCTTCAGTTCACAGTAGATAAGATCACAGCCATCAATCTTCCTTACCCTGTCAGGATGACAATAGTACATCAAGTTGAGGTGATAGTTCCGGACTTCACTGGTGTCGCCAGACTTGCTGATGAGGTTCTCTCGGAACATCTTGGCAAGGACAAGGTATGAGTAGTACATCCCAGAGATAGTGGGAGGTCCAGCTGTAGGGTTCGCAGGATAGCAGAAAGAGATGTCACCCTTAGTAAGCCTGGACCGTGAATGAATCCTGTACCCTGGATTATTGTCATCACCACAACCCATGGCTGCACGGAACTGAGAGTAGGAGCATGAGTACTTCGTCTTGCCGGTCATCCAGGTGAGGGTGCGGTCCTCATCATCATGGAAGAAGACGGTGCAGTGAAACTGACGGACAAGGAGTGGACAAAAGGTAGGATCATCTTGGGTATCATCAGGCTTGAGGCACACAAGGTCATACACTCCCAGATTCTTCAAGGTTTGAACCACAAAACGGTATTTTGTGGCTTCATGCAAGGCAAGCTCGGCAGGATTGATGGCCTTGGGTGATACAATATTACCATGCTTCATATACTCATGAGAATCATAGTAACCCTCCCAGAGGACTGCTTGTGTGTTGGTCCAGAAGGCCTTGTCCGAACGAGTGTAAGTTGGCTTTGCAAAGCGATACGGATTGACTGTCCTCCATTCCTTCCACTCAAGGCGGTTTGCAGCCCCAACATTGACGGTTGGCACTACCTCATCATCCTCATGGGCAACATGCTTATCCTTGTGCTTGGTAGCAACAGACTTGGTTCTACCCCCAACTGAGCTGCCACCGTCAGTACCCTGCTGAGCTGGAGGGGGAACGCGGTTACTAGAACGGCGAGGAGGATTAGTCCTTCCTCTCTTGGAGGCATTGCCACGTGTCTCACTCTCACCACTCCAACTACCTGTGAATGAGAAAAAAAGAGCCGGGATAGAAGTGGGGTAAGCGTACATGTCATCAATAAGAGAGAAGCCAAAAGAGCATAGCATATATTCAAGTGTAGTGATGAAATTGTGCGAAAAACTGGGCAGCTCGGCGCACAGGCCGGTCAAACCGGGCAGCAGACCGGACTGGCCGGTTTGCGACCGGTTGACCGGGCCATGCACCGGGCCGGCCGGTTGAGCGGCCGGTTGACCGGGCGTGTGACCAGATCTGTCGAGTTGTGATGTTGTGCCCAGATTTTCTACCACAAAACCATGCAAAAGCTCATAAACTTGAATATAGACTATAGCAATATAGTGGAGAAGTGCATTGTGGTGTGAGACACTCTAAAGGCATGAGGACTTTACAAACCCTAACCCTAAATTTTCTCAACTTTCCTCAACATGTGGCAATGGGAGAGGGAAATCAAGAAGGAGAGGGAATAGAAGGGAGATTTACCCGATGACATGGTCCTTGTTGCTCAAGTGAGCAAGAAGAACACGGGAAGAGGGCTTGAGGGCCAAATCCCCAAGATCTTCCAAACGAACTCGAGAGGGACCAAATCCCTTGGTGAAGAAGCTTGAGAGACCCCGATCTACGGTTGGGTGAAGTTTGGGGAAGAACTAGTGGTGGGAAAGACCTAGGCTGTGGTGGAGATGGTCAGGGCGCCGGCCATGGAGGTTGGAGATTGGGGAACAATGGGAAAGATCCCAAGGGGTATCCCTTCCCCAATATATATAGGAGGCTGCGCGACCGGTCAGGAGTCCGGTCAGACCGGACTGGTGACCGGCTGACCCGGCCCAGACCCCGGTTGCCGCCCGGTCAACCGGACCATCCGGTCAGGGACCCGGTCCAACCGGGCCAGGGACCGGCCAGCCCAGAATTTTCTAATTTTGCCTCGTTTTTGCCCCTATGCTTTGTGTAAATGTGTGTGAGCTCAAATGATGACATGTACATATAGATAGATAGATGATGATGAGATGAGCATAGACATGGGGTAGGAAACACAAAGTTCTCTAGGCATACCCATTGGAGAGAAAATCCAAATAAGATGTGAATAGCAACAATGGGCATGATTCGAAGTGTATATCAAGAATCATAAGTCATTTTGGAGTGATTTTTGCAATAAGAGCATTTAGCCTTGTATATCCAAATCAAGTTGCAATTTAGACTAAATGAGGGGCGGGGGATTACTCCCCCTATGTGAAAGCGCAAATGTCATGTGACCTCGAAGAGACGTGCTTGGGTCCATATAATGACATTGGGTCTATTTATGTTGCACACATGGGTATGCATCATACCAAGACATGGTAAGATGACTATCCCCATATGTGTTGTGCCTCTAAGCTAGATAGTTAGATAAATGCAAGAATATAGTGCAAGAAGTTGATTCAATCCAAGTTTTTAGGATCAAGAATACCAAGTTCTCCTCTCAAGTTTACAAACCGGGCTTCATCCAAAGGCTTAGTGAAAATATCCGCCAATTGGTAGGTTGTTCCCACATGAGTGAGATCAATGTCCTTATTGGCAACATGGTCACGTAGGAAGTGATGGCGAATGTCAATATGTTTGGTGCGACAATGTTGAACCGGGTTATTGGCGATCTTTATTGCACTTTCATTGTCACATAGAAGAGGCACCGTACCAAGAGACACACCATAGTCTTTCAAGGTTTGCTTCATCCATAACAATTGAGTGCAACAAGATGCCGCGGATATATATTCGGCTTCGGCGGTGGATAAAGCGGTGGAGTTTTGTTTCTTGGATGACCAACTCACCAATGACCGGCCAATAAATTGGCAAGCCCCGGAGGTAGACTTCCGGTCAACCTTATCACCGGCCCAATCGGAGTCCGAGTAGCCAATGAGTTCAAAGGTTGACCCCTTTGGATACCATAGCCCGAGAGTAGGAGTGAGAACAAGGTATCTTAGAATCCGTTTGACCGCCATCAAATGGCTCTCCTTAGGAGCGGATTGAAAACGAGCACACATCCCTACACTTAGCATGATATCCGGCCTAGAGGCACAAAGGTAGAGCAAGGATCCTATCATGGAACGGTATACCTTTATGTCCACATCCTTCTCACCGTCACATGAGCCAAGTTGCCCCTTTACGGGCATGGGTGTCTTCATTGGGCTTGCATTGGTCATGTTGAACTTCTTGAGCATGTCCTTCACATACTTTTCTTGAGAGATGAAGGTGCCTTTTGCAAGTTGCCTCACTTGGAAGCCGAGGAAGAACTTCAACTCCCCCATCATGGACATCTCAAATTTCCTAGTCATCAATTGCTCAAAAGCTTTGTTATGATTGGGGTTAGTTCCACCAAATATAATATCATCAACATATATTTGACATATAAACAAGCCACCCCCTTTAACCCGCTTGGTGAAAAGGGTGGAATCGACCGTACCCATGCAAAACCCATCTTGTAGTAGAAAATCCCTAAGGAACTCATACCAAGCACGTGGAGCTTGCTTGAGACCGTAGAGTGCCTTATGGAGTAAATACACATGGTTGGGTCGGCATGGGTCTTCGAAACCCGGGGGTTGAGCTACATATGCGGTTTCTTTTAGAGGACCATTCAAAAATGCACTTTTCACATCCATTTGGTATAGTTTGAAATTGTGGAAAGATGCAAATGCAAGCAAAAGACGAATAGCTTCAAGACGGGCTACCGGCGCAAAGGTATCCTCAAAGTCCATACCTTCTATTTGGGCAAACCCTTGCGCCACTAACCTTGCTTTATTTCTAATGACAATGCCATCCTCATCTTGCTTGTTCTTGAACACCCATTTGGTCCCAATGACATTGATGCGATGATCCTTGGGTCTCTCAACTAGAGACCATACTTCATTGCGAGTGAAACACTCCAATTCTTCTTGCATGGCAATGACCCAATCCGGATCAACCAAGGCTTCATGTACCTTGAGTGGCTCAAAACTAGACACAAAAGCATGATGTTGACAATAGGTCATAAGTAATGCATGGTGTCTACGAGTTACCACTCCTTTTGAGATGCTACCAAGGACAAGATCCACTTTCATGTCACTTGCCCTTGTAGCCGCCTTGATCTTCCGAATGGTTCCTTCATGATCAATGAATTCATCTCTTGCTAATACTTGATCATGAGGGACAACTTGAGCTTGAACATGAGTTGAAGATGTTTCTTGATCATCATCATGATCTTGCTCAGTGGGTTGAGGGCTTTCTTCTTGTTCTTCGGGATGTGGCTCATCTTGAGTGGAGGATACATCTTGGGTTGCACTTGATGGTTCAACTTGAGTTGAGCTAGGTGATACGCGTAGATGCACACGTCCGTTGGGAACCCCAAGTGGAAGGTATGATGCGTATAGAAGCAAGTTTCCCTCAGTATGAAACCAAGGTTTAATCGAACCAGTAGGAGCCAAGAAGCACGTTGAAGGTTGATGGTCGCGAAATGTGATGCGGCGCAACACCAGGGATTCCGGCGCCAACGCGGAACCTGCACAACACAACCCAAGTACTTTGCCCCAACGAAGCAGTGAGGTTGTCAATCTCACCGGCTTGTTGTAACAAAGGATTAAACGTATCGAGTGGAAGATGTTTACAAGAAAATAGTAAAACACAATTGCGGTAGATTGTATGCTATGTAAAGAATAGGACCGGGGTCCACAGTTCACTAGAGGTGTCTCTCCCATAAGATAAAAGCATGTTGGGTGAACAAATTACAGTCGGGCAATTGACAAATAGAGAAAGGCATAACAATGCATATACATGATATGATAAATATAGTGAGATTTAATTGGGCATTACGACAAAGTACATAGACCGCCATCCAACTGCATCTATGCCTAAAAAGTCCACCTTCAGGTTATCATCCGAACCCCATTCAGTATTAAGTTGCTAAGCAACAGGCAATTGCATTAAGTATGGTGCGTAATGTAATCAACAACTACATCCTTAGACATAGCATCAATGTTTTATCCCTAGTGGCAAAGCACATCACAACCTTAGAACCTCTGTCACGATCCCAGGTGTCAATGAAGGCATGAACCCACTATCGAGCATAAATACCCCCTCTTGGAGTTAAGAGCAAAAACTTGGCCAGAGCCTCTACTAATAACAGAGAGCATGCAAGATCATAAACAACACATAAACAATAGATTGATAATCACCATAATCATAGTACTCTCTATCCATCGGATCCCGATAAACACAACATATAGAATTACATATAGATGATCTTGATCATGTTAGGCAGCTCACAAGATCCAACAATGAAGCACAACAAGGAGAAGACGACCATCTAGCTACTGCTATGGACCCATGGTCAGGGGTGAACTACTCACTCATCACTCGGAGGCGACCATGGCGGTGTAGAGTCCTCAGGAGATGAATCCCCTCTCCGGCAGGGTGCGGACGATCTCTGAATCCCAGAGATGGGATTCGCGGCGGCGGCGTCTCTGGAAGGTTTTCCGTATCGGCTCTCGGTGCGGGGGTTTTGCGATGGAGGCTTTAAGTAGGCGAAAGGGCAACGCGGGGGCCACACGAGGTGCCCGGGGGCGAGGCGCGGCAGGGCTTGGGCCACGCCGCCCTATCCCCTGCTGCCTCGTGGCCCCACTTCGTTATCTCTTCGGTCTTACGGAAGCTTCGTGCAAAATAGGACCCTGGGCGAAAGTTTCGTCCAATTAGAGAATATTTCCTTACTAGGATTTAAAACCAAAAAAAAAACAACAAGCGGCTCTTCGGCATCTTGTTAATAGGTTAGTTCCGAAAATGCATAAATATGACATATAATGTGCATAAAACATGTAGGTATCATCAATAAAGTGGCATGGAACATAAGAAATTATCGATACGTTGGAGACGTATCAGCATCCCCAAGCTTAGTTCTGCTCGTCCCGAGCAGGTAAAACGATAACAAAGATAATTTAAAGTGACATGCCATCATAATCTTGATCATACTATTTGTAAACATATGTAATGAATGCAGCGATCAAAACAAAGGTAATGACATGAGTAAACAACTGAATCATAAAGCAAAGACTTTTCATGAATAGTACTTCAAGACAAGCATCAATAAGTCTTGCATAAGAGTTAACTCATAAAGCAATAAATCAAAGTAAAGGCGTTGAAGCAACACAAAGGAAGATTAAGTTTCAGCGGTTGCTTTCAACTTATAACATGTATATCTCATGGATATTGTCAACATAAAGTAATATAACAAGTGCAATATGCAAATATGTAGGAATCAATGCACAGTTCACACAAGTGTTTGCTTCTTAAGGTGGAAGGAGATAGGTAAACTGACTCAACAATAAAAGTAAAAGAATGGTCCTTCAAAAGGAAAGCATCGATTGTTGTATTTGTGCTAGAGCTTTTATTTTGAAAACATGAAACAATTTTGTCAACGGTAGTAATAAAGCATATGAGTTATGTAAATTATATCTTACAAGTTGCAAGCCTCATGCATAGTATACTAATAGTGCCGCACCTCGTCCTACTTAGCTTGGACTACCGGATCTTTGCATGCCATGTTTCAACCAAGTGTCACAAAGGGGTACCTCCATGCCGCCTGTACAAAGGTCTAAGGAGAAAGCTCGCATTTTGGATTTCTCGCTTTTGATTATTCTCAACTTAGACATCCATACCGGGACAACATGGACAACAGATAATGGACTCCTCTTAAATGCATAAGCATGTAGCAATGATTATTATTCTCATATGAGATTGAGGATACATGTCCAAAACTGAAACTTCCACCATGATTCATGGCTTTAGTTAGCGGCCCAATGTTCTTCTCTAACAATTTTGCATGCTCCAACCACTAAAATGATAGATCCTTCAGACAAGACGGACATGCATAGCAACTCACATGATATTCAACAATAGTTGATGGCGTTCCCCAGAAGCATGGTTATCGCACAACAAGCAACTTAATAAAATATAAAGTGCATAAGTACATATTCAATACTACGATAGTTTTTAAGGCTATTTTGTCCCATGAGCTATATATTGCAAAGGTGAATGATGGAATTTTAAAGGTAGCACTCAAGCAATTTACTTTGGAATGGCGGAGAAATACCATGTAGTAGGTAGGTATGGTGGACACAAATGGCATAGTAGTTGGCTCAAGGATTTTGGATGCATGAGAAGTATTCCCTCTCGATACAAGGTTTAGGTTAGCAAGGTTATTTGAAGCAAACTCAAGGATGAACGAGTGCAGCAAAACTCACATAAAAGACATATTGTAAACATTATAAGACTCTACACCGTCTTCCTTGTTGTTCAAAACTCAATACTAGATATTATCTAGACCTTAGAGAGACCAAATATGCAAATCAAATTTTAGCAAGCTCTATGTATTTCTTCATTAATGGGTGCAAAGCATATGATGCAAGAGCTTAAACATGAGCACAACAATTGCCAAGTATCACATTATCTAAGACATTTTAGAATTACTACATGTAGCATTTTCCAATTCCAACCATATAACAATTTAACGAAGAAGAAACTTCGCCTTGAACATTATGAGTAAAGCCTAAGGACACATGTGTCCATATGCAACAGCGGAGCGTGTCTCTCTCCCACAAGGTGAATGCTAGGATCCATTTTATTCAAACAAAAACAAAAATGAAAACAAACCGACGCTCCAAGTAAAGAACACAAGATGTGATTGAATAAAAATATAGTTTCAGGGGAGGAACCTGATGATGTTGTCGATGAAGGGGATGCCTTGGCATCCCCAAGCTTAGACGCTCGAGTCTTCTTAAAATATGCAGGGTGAACCACGGGGGCATCCCCAAGCTTAGAGCTTTCACTCCTCTTGATCATAGTATATCATTCTCCTCTCTTGACCCTTGAAAACTTCCTTCACACCAAACTTCAAGCAAACTCATTAGAGGGTTAGTGCACAATTAATAATTCACTCATTCAGAGGTGACACAATCATTATTTTCACTTCTGGACATTGCATAATGCTACTGGACATTAATGGATCAAAGAAATAAATCCAACATAGCAAAAGAGGCAATGCGAAATAAAAGGCAGAATCTGTCAAAAACAGAAGTCCGTAAAGACGAATTTAAAGTGGCACCAGACTTGCTCAAATGGAAAAACTCAAAACTAATGAAAGTTGCGTACATATCTGAGGATCATGCTCGTAAATTGGCAGATTTTTTCGAATTTTCTACAGAGAACTGTGCCCAGATTCGTGACAGACAGCAATGCTGTTTACGCAGCGATCCCAAATATAACATCAACTTTGACATAGAAACTTTACTTGGCACAAAAACATGATAAGGAGAGGTTGCTACAGTATTAAACAACTTCCAAGACTCAAATATAAAACAAATTACTGTAGTAAAAACATGGGTTGTCTCCCATAAGCGCTTTTCTTTAACGCCTTTCAGCTAGGCGCAGAAAGTGCAAATCAAGTAACATCGAGAGTAGAAGCATCAACATCATAACTTGTTCTAATAATAGAATCAAAAGGCAACTTCATTCTCTTTCTAGGGAAGTGTTCCATACCTTTCTTGAGAGGAAATTGATATTTAATATTACCTTCCCTCATATCAATAAACACGGTTCGAAGAAAAGGTCTTCCCAACACAATAGGACAAGATGCATTGCATTCGATATCCAAGACAACAAAATCAACGGGACAAGGTTATTGTTAACCGTAATATGCACATTATCAATCCTCCCCAAAGGTTTCTTTTTAATATTATCGGCAAGATTAACATCCAAATAACAATTCTTCAATGGTGGCAAGTCAAGCATATCATAAATCTTTTTAGGCATAACAGAAATACTTGCACCAAGATCACATAAAGCATTACATTCAAAGTCATTGAATTTCATTTTAATGATGGGCTCCCAACCATCTTCTAACTTTCTAGGAATAGAAGTTTCAAGTTTTAGTTTCTCTTCTCTAGCTTTTATGAGAGCATTTGTAATATGTTTTGTAAAGGCTAAATTTATAGCACTAGCATTAGGACTTTTAGCAAGTTTTTGTAAGAACTTTATAACTTCAGAGATGTGGCAATCATCAAAATCTAAATCATTATGAGCTACAGCAATGGGATCATTGTTCCCAAGGTTGGAAAAAATTTCAGCAGTTTTATCACAAGCAGTTTCAGCAGTTTTAGCAATTTCAGGCAGTTTTGTGCGCTTTGCACTAGGAGTAGAAACATTGCCAACACCAATTATTTTACCATTGATAGTAGGAGGTGCAGCAACATGTGAAGAATTAGCATTACTAGTGGTGGTAATAGTCCAAACTTTAGCTACATTATTCTCTTTAGCTAGTTTTTCATTTTCTTCTCTATCCCACCTAGCACGCAATTCAGCCATTAATCTTATATTTTCATTAATTCTAACTTGGATGGCATTTGCTGTAGTAGTAATCTTATTATCAATATCATTATTAGGCATAACTTTCAATTTTAAAAGATTAACATCAGAGGCAAGCCTATCAACTCTAGAAGCAATAGTATCAATTTTATCAAGCTTTTCCTCAACAGATTTGTTAAAAGCAGTTTGTGTACTAATAAATTCCTTAAGCATAGCTTCAAGACCAGAGGGTACACTCCTATTATTATTGTAAGAATTCCCATAAGAATTACCATAACCATTACCATTAGCAGAAGGATATGGCCTATAGTTATTACCGAGTTGTTCCTATAAGCATTGTTGTTGAAATTATTATTTTTAATGAAATTCACATCAACATTCTCTTCCTGAGCAACCAATGAATCTAAAGGAACATTATTTGGATCTACATTAGATCTACCATTCACAAGCATAGACATAATCACATCAATCTTATCATTCAAGGAAGAGGTTTCTTCAACAGAATTTACCTTCTTACCTTGTGGAGCTCTTTTCGTGTGCCATTCAGAGTAATTTATCATCATATCATCAAGAAGTTTTGTAGCCGCCCCCAATGTGATGGACATAAAGGTACCTCCAGCAGCTGAATCCAATAAATTCCGCGAAGAAAAATTTAGTCCTGCATAGAAGGTTTGGATGATCATCCAAGTAGTCAGTCCATGGGTTGGGCAATTCTTTACCAAAGTTTTCATTCTCTCCCATGCTTGAGCAACATGTTCAGTATCTAATTGCTTAAAATTCATTATGCTACTTCTCAAAGATATAATTTTAGCGGGAGGATAATATCTACCAATAAAAGCATCCTTGCATTTAGTCCATGAATCAATACTATTCTTAGGCAAAGATAGCAACCAATCTTTAGCTCTTCCTCTTAATGAGAAAGGAAACACTTTCAATTTAATAATATCACCATCTACATCCTTATACTTTTGCATTTCACAAAGTTCAACAAAATTATTAAGATGGGCAGCAGCATCATCAGAACTAACACCAGAAAATTGATCTCTCATAACCAAGTTCAGTAAAGCAGGTTTAATTTCAAAGAATTCTGCTGTAGTAGCAGGTGGAGCAATAGGTGTGCATAGGAAATCATTATTATTTGCATTTGTGAAGTCACACAACTTAGTATTTTCAGGGGTATTCATTTTAGCAACAGTAAATAAAACAAACTAGATAAAGTAAATGCAAGTAACTAATTTTTTTGTGTTTTTGATATAGAGAGCAAGACAGTAAATAAAGTAAAACTAGCAACTAATTTTTTTGTGTTTTGATTTAGTGCAGAAAACAAGGTAGTAAATAAAATTAAGCAAGACAAAAACAAAGTAAAGAGATTGAGAAGTGGAGACTCCCCTTGCAGCGTGTCTTGATCTCCCCGGCAACGGCGCCCGAAATTTAGCTTGATACGCGTAGATGCACACGTCCGTTGGGAACCCCAAGTGGAAGGTATGATGCGTATAGAAGCAAGTTTCCCTCGGTATGAAACCAAGGTTTAATCGAACAAGTAGGAGCCAAGAAGCACGTTGAAGGTTTATGGTCGCGAAATGTGATGCGGCGCAACACCAGGGATTCGGCGCCAGCGAACCTGCACAACACAACCAAGTACTTTGCCCCAACGAAGAGTGAGGTTGTCAATCTCACCGGCTTGCTGTAACAAAGGATTAAACGTATCGAGTGGAAGATGTTTGCAAGAAAATAGTAAAACACAATTGCAGTAGATTGTATGCTATGTAAAGAATAGGACCGGGGTCCACAGTTCACTAGAGGTGTCTCTCCCATAAGATAAAAGCATGTTGGGTGAACAAATTACGGTCGGGCAATTGACAAATAGAGAAAGGCATAACAATGCATATACATGATATGATAAATATAGTGAGATTTAATTGGGCATTACGACAAAGTACATAGACCGCCATCCAACTGCATCTATGCCTAAAAAGTCCACCTTCAGGTTATCATCCGAACCCCATTCAGTATTAAGTTGCTAAAGCAACAGACAATTGCATTAAGTATGGTGCGTAATGTAATCAACAACTACATCCTTAGACATAGCATCAATGTTTTATCCCTAGTGGCAACAACACATCACAACCTTAGAACCTCTGTCACGATCCCAGGTGTCAATGAAGGCATGAACCCACTATCGAGCATAAATACCCCCTCTTGGAGTTAAGAGCAAAAACTTGGCCAGAGCCTCTACTAATAACGGAGAGCATGCAAGATCATAAACAACACATAAACAATAGATTGATAATCACCATAATCATAGTACTCTCTATCCATCGGATCCCGATAAACACAACATATAGAATTACATATAGATGATCTTGATCATGTTAGGCAGCTCACAAGATCCAACAATGAAGCACAACAAGGAGAAGACGACCATCTAGCTACTGCTATGGACCCATGGTCCAGGGGTGAACTACTCACTCATCACTCCGGAGGCGACCATGGCGGTGTAGAGTCCTCGGGAGATGAATCCCCTCTCCGGAGGGTGCGGGGCGATCCCCCGAGATGGGATTCGCGGCGCGGCGTCTCTGGAAGGTTTTCCGTATCGTGGCTCTCGGTCGGGGTTTCGCGACGGAGGCTTTAAGTAGGCGAAAGGGCAACGCGGGGGCACACGAGGTGCCCAGGGGGCAGGCCGGCGCAGCAGGGCTTGGGCCGCGCCGCCCTATCCCCTGGCTGCCTCGTGGCCCCACTTCGTTATCTCTTCGGTCTTCTGGAAGCTTCGTGCAAAAATAGGACACTGGGCGAAAGTTTCGTCCAATTCCGAGAATATTTCCTTACTAGGATTTCTGAAACCAAAAACAGCAGAAAACAGCAACTGGCTCTTCGGCATCTTGTTAATAGGTTAGTTCCAGAAAATGCATAAATATGACATATAATGTGCATAAAACATGTAGGTATCATCAATAAAGTGGCATGGAACATAAGAAATTATCGATACGTTGGAGACGTATCACTAGGCTCAACTTGAGGTGAGCTTGATACTTCTATTCCATCACCTTGATCATCACTATGCACTTCCATGGGCCGGATGTGTCCAATGCCCATATGCTTGATGGCACTAGATGGATCATCATCATTACCTGCAACACATGGAACAACTTGCTCCACTTGGGAGCCATTATCCTCCAAGAACACCACGTCACAAGATACTTCAATAGTCCCAGTGGACCGGTTGTAGTATCTATAGGCGTGAGAGTTCTCCGCATATCCAACAAAAATGCCCTCTATAGTTCTAGTTTCAAATTTACCAAGCTTCCCTTTATTGTTCTTAACAAGACATTTGCATCCAAAGACACGAATGTACATGACATTAGGCTTGTTACCTGTGAGAAGCTCATATGGAGTTTTGTTGTGGAGGGGGCGGAGGAAGAGCCGGTTGGAGTAGTGGACAGCTGTAGAGATGGCTTCTCCCCAAAAGTTGTGGGGTGAGTTGAATTCACTCAACATGGTTCTTGCCATCTCAATGATAGTCCGGTTCTTCCTTTCAACAACACCATTTTGTTGAGGGGTATATGGAGCTGAAAACTCATGCTTGATGCCCTCATCATCAACAAACTCTTGCATAGTGTAGTTCTTGAACTCGGTGCCATTGTCGGTCCTAATCGCCTTGATCTCGGATTCATATGTACGTTGAGCTTTCTTGGCGAAGGTGATGAACTCCCTATGGGTCTCATCCTTAGACTTAAGGAGAAAGACCCAAGAGTATCTTGAGTAATCATCAACAATGACAAGTCCATACTTGCTCCCACCAAGAGTATCATAATGTGATGGCCCAAAGAGATCCAAATGAAGGAGCTCCAAAGGCCTAGATGTGGTGACGATACTCTTGATAGGATGTTTCTTCTTGAGTTGTTTTCCCGCTACACATGCACTGCATACACGATCTTTCTCAAAAGAAATGCCGGTTAGTCCAACAATGTGCTCACCCTTTAGGAGTTGTTTAAGATTCCTCATGTTAACATGACCAAGGCGGCGATGCCACAACCAACCTTCGTCATGCTTGGCCGCCATTAGACATGTGGAGGGAGATGGGCTCTCTTTCGAGAGGTCAACCACGTAAAGGTTGTTCTCCACATATCCAACAAGGACCAATTTGAGATTGTCACTCCTAAAGACTTGCACATAATACTTAGTAAAATATGAATTGTAACCGGCATCGGCAAGATGATATATAGAAAGCAAGTTATAACCAAGGTGTTCAACAAGCATGACCGTCTCAAGGCACAAGTCCTTAGAGATTGCCACCTTGCCATACCCAAGTACCTTTCCCTTTGAGTTGTCACCAAAGGTAATGCTTGACTTCTTGTTAATATCTTCAATGAATTGGTCAAGCACACCTCTTCCTCCGGTCATATGATTGGTGCATCCACTATCAAACACCCATTTTGGACCACCGGAGGAATACCCCTACAAAATCAAGTAGAGGATTTAGGAACCCATTGATTAATGGGTTCCCTAGTCATGGCAACAAGATCTTTTGGTACCCAAATCGAGTACCCTCTATAAGCATAGCCATTACGAGGACCAACATAGTTAGCATAAACATCACCATAATAATCAACAAATAAAGCATAGTGATTGTTTGGCCCCGTGCGGTCACCACTAGTGGCTTTGCCCTTTGGGGCTTTGCCATCATTAGTGACCTTCTTGTTCTTTTCTTGAGCGGGCTTCTCTTTCTTGTAGTTGTTCTTCTTGTAGGGCTTGGGAACATACCCAAGACCATACTTTTGATTGTTTGACCTTTGCTTACTCAAGAGGTCATCCAATCCCATCTTACTCTTGGTTGTGGTGAACTTGGCAAGTTCTTTCTTCAACCTAACATTTTCCTCAAGAGTAGTTGCTTGCTCACAAGCCGATTCATTAGGATAATAGTTGAGACCATATTTGGTTACCAAAGATTCAAGATATGTATTGGTCTCAACATGCAAAGATAGTTCCTCTTGTAAACGAACATGTTCCTCAACAAGCTTAGCATGCTCACTAGTAAAGGTGGTGGAGGAACTAGCAACATTTTTATCAACAATAGAATCATTCATTGATTCAAGAGCTTTAGAGTAGGATTCTTGGAGTAGGTCATGGTTCTTTCCAAGTTTCTTGAGCTCATCCTTGACAAGCTTGTTAGCTCTTTCAAGGTGGTCAAGATCCCTAGTGAGAGAAGCATGAGCAACTTCAAGTTCCTCCTTTGATGCATTAAGCTCTTGGGTCAATGATTGAGCCCTTTCAATAGTTTCAAGATCCTTAACTTTATCTAGTTCATAAGTTTCAATTTGTTGCTTAAGACCTTGAGATATGCACCTTTCGGTTTTTAGCTCTTGTCTTAGGAGATTGAATCTCCTTTCCTTATCATTCAAATGATATTCTAATTCCTCAATGGACTCATCCTTTTCTTTGAGAGAGTCCATCAAGAAATCAAATTTGACAAGAGCTTCACCACGAAGGGTGCATCTAACATTGTAAAGTTCCTTAAGCACAGTTAATTCATCTTGATTTTCAGCTTCATTGTCAAGGACACTAGACAAAGAAGGTGGGGGTTCCATTACCTTGGTTTCTCTTGCCATAAGACAAGAGCCAATGGTTGTAGATGAGGAAGAGTCGTCGGAGTCATCATCTTGAGTTATTCTTGCCATAAAGGAAGAACCAACATCATTCTCCGTGGAGTAATCCTTGGAGTAGTCATATGTGAAGAGTGACCCGGGCTTAGAGAAAGCCAAACCGGCCACTCCGGCCTCCTTCTCCTCATCTTCCTCTTCTTCATCGGACAAGTACTCGGCCCCAACAAAGGCTCTTCCCTTGTTCCTCTTGTATCGGTCATTGATTGGGTTTGGCTTCAATCTTGGCTTGACCCCTTTGATGAACTTTGGCTTGTCTACCCTTTTCTCATAAGGGCACTCATTTGCAAAGTGGCTATCTTCATCACAATTGTAGCAAGTTCTCTTCTTCTTCTTGTCATTGAGGAGCATTGGCAACTTTCCCTTGTACTTCTTGGCAAAGAAGGCAAAGTCGGTAGCGATGTCACTAGTTGAGGTCATCTCCTCATCTTCCTCAATTTCATATTCTTCTTCTCCTCCATGGTCAGCTCTAGCCTTGAGGGCAAGGTTGTGTGACGCTTCATGGTTGTGTGAGGCTTCATCAACACGGTTCATTGCCATGAGCATTTTTCCTGCCTTGGCCATGTTTTCATTGGCGGCCACATAGGAGACTAGATCATCGGAGTTCAGATCGGCACTCTTGGTCATGATTTGCAAGTTGAGTGCAAGGTTGGTATCTTCTTGCTTGACAGCAATCATTGCAATGACCTTGGACTTTATGAATCCTTCATTCATCTCAAAGCCGTCATCATACTTCTCAGCACCAAGTCCCTTGATCCTTACTCTAAGAGCACCAAGCCTTGCATAGGCATCGGCTATGGATTCTCCTTCTCGAATCATGAACCGGTGAGCTTCTTGCTTTGCGGTCTCATAAAGAGATGATTGGATCAAATCGGTTCCCTCTTGGAGTACTACGATTCGATCCCACAACTCTTTAGCGGAGCCGATGTCATTGACTTGATCAAGGAGCTTGCGATTGATGCCACTTCTAATCTTGTCACGTGCGGAGGCATTGAGTTGACGGTTGTAGAACTCGGTGGAGGTCAACCGAACGGGATCTTGTGGCTCCCGGTATCCATGAAGAATGATCTCCCATAGCTCCACACTGCAGCTGCGAATATGAGATTCCATAGAAGATTTCCAATGTGGAAAGTGAGTTCCATCAAAATGGGGAACGGTCCCACTATGGTTTATATGAGGCATGGGTGAAGTGTTTCTAGGATAGTCATGGTTAACTTCATGGAAGGATTCCTTAGAGGCCGAAACCCCACTAGGAGCTCCTCCAGTAGTTAGGTTCTTAAGCATGACAGACATTTCTGCCATTTGGCTTTGTAGTTCATCCTCCTTTTTCTTCTTCTCGGCCTCATATGCCAAGAATCTAGATTTCATTTCTTTAACCGAAAGGTTAGAGTCATCATCTAGACCCTCGAATAGTTTATCCATCTCACTCTTAAGGCGGTGAAGCCCTTAAAAAGAGTCCAGGCTCTGATACCAATTGAAAGTATAGAGATGGTAAACCTAGAGGGGGTGAATAGGTTTCTACAGATTTTAATTCTTTCTTTGCAATATTAGGCTTTGCGGAATATAAAGGTGAGCCTAATGCAAACTAGGTGAAGCAACCTATATGAGGATACAACTAACTCGAGCACGAAGGCTCTCACAGGCAGTTAAATCACAAGTAAGGAGTTCGGTTAGAGATAACCGATAGCACGCGGAGACGAGGATGTATTCCCGTGTTCCCTTGCTTTGCAACAAGGTACGTCACGTTTGGAGGAGTGGAGGTCCCACGAAGGATTCCCCGCGCCACGAAGGCTCACCCTATTCTCCGGAGCCTATCCCACGAAGGAATAGCTCTCTCACTTGTGGTAGACTTTGAGGTAGCCTCCAAACCTTCACAATCTTGCCCGGAGCAGATCCACAGCCCGGATGCTTCCGGACTCCTCTTGCCCACCTAGGGTTTCCAAAGAACCCTAGGAAGCAAGCTTCTTGATGAATACAAGGGGGAATAAGATTTGGCTTGGTAGAACGGTAGATCGGGTCCTCCTCTATCGTTTCCCCGGAGGGATTTGAGTTTGGGTGGAGGAGGAGGGAGATCTGAGGCTTTTGGTGTTTCTAACAATGGAGTATGAGAGAAGGAGCTCAAGAACAGCTTGTAGTGTAGTGCCTAACTATCTAGAGGTAGGAGAAGGGATATTTATAGTGTTCTTCGAAATATGGCCGTTGCCACTTGCCACCTCAGCATTTTTCCTCGACAAACCCGGTTGACCGGGCCACAGACCGGACAGCCCGGTCAGAGGCCGGTCAGACCGGATCAGTGACCGGAGCTCCTTTGCGTCGTCCTGGTGCTTCTCCGGTTGGTGTCCGGTTGCTGCCCGGTTGCCGCCCGGTCGACCGGACGGAGCGCCGGACCCGCCGGTCAGGGGCCCGGTTGACCGGTCGCAAACCGGATCTGCTGGCTCCTCCATTGGAACCCGGTTGCCGCCCGGTTGACCGGCCAGCACGCCGGACTGGCCGGTTGCTGGCCCGGTTGGACCGGGCTGGTGACCGGATTTCTCCTGTAACCCCTTTTTGATTGTTGTTGAAATGGGGGGTCTCCTTTAGCCTTCTTGTTCCTTTGATACACCATTTACGCCTCATTGCCTAATACCTGAGATTATCCTTATAAACACATTAGGCCAAATACTTTAGCACGGTGTCATCGTTACCAAAATAATGGATAAGGGTGAAATACCCTTACAATCTTTCTTTTTCCATTACTTTGAAACCGAGCTAATGTCAGAAGTGTTAAGAATGATTGTGTCACCTCTGAATGTGTTAATTTTGGTTGTGCACTAACCCTCTAATGAGTTTGCTTGAAATTTGTGTGAAGGAAGTTTTCAATGGTCAAGAGAAGAGGATGATATACTATGATCAAGAAGAGTGAAAGGTCTAAGCTTGGGGATGCCCCGGTGGTTCATCCCTGCATATTTTAAGAAGACTCAAGCATCTAAGCATGGGGATTCCCAAGGCATCCCCTTCTTCATCGACAACATTATCAGGTCAGTTCTAGTGAAACTATATTTTTATTCCGTCACATTCTTATGTTCTTTACTTGGAGCGTCGGTTTTTTTTATTTTTGTTTTGTTTTGAATAAAATTGGATACCACCATTATTATATTGGAGATATTACGCTCCGCTTTTTCATATGGAACACTTGTGTTCTTAATTGTGCTTTAATGTTCATGGCGAAGGCTATATTGCTTCGTTAAATTGCTATTTGGTTGGAATTGGAAAATGCTGCATATGGTTTGGTAATTTGGCAATTGTTTGAGCTCTCATAGATCATGTTTAAGCTCTTGCATCATGTAGTTTAATCTATTAATGAAGAACTACCGTAGAGCTTGTTTAATTTGGTTTGCATGATTGGTCTCTCTAAGTCTAGATATATTCTGGTATATTGTTTGAACAACAAGGAAGACGGTGTAGAGCCTTATAATGCTTGCAATATGTTCTTGTGTGAGTTTTGCTGTACCTGTTCATACTTGTGTTTGCTTCAAACAACCTTGCTAGCCCAAACTTTGTACTGAGAGGAAATGCTTCTCGTGCATCCAAACACCTTGAGCCAAACTCCATGCCATTTGTGTCCACCATATCTACCTACTATGTGGTATTTCCTGCCATTCCAAGTAAATACTTCATGTGCTACCTTTAAACAATTCAAAAGCTATTATCTCTTATTTGTGTCAATGTTTTATAGCTCATGAGGAAGTATGTGGTGTTTTATCTTTCGATCTTGTCATTTACTTGACAGACTTTCACAATGGACTAGTGGCTTCATCCGCTTATCCAATAATTTTGCAAAAAGAGCTGGCAATGGGTTCCCAGCCTCAATTAATTAACTTGCATTAATAATTCTCTTCACATGTTTTGCTCTGATTTATCAGTAAGCAACTTAAATTTGCAAATAGACACTCCTCCATGGTATGTGAATGTTGGAAGGCACCCGAGGATTCGGTTAGCCATGGCTTGTGAAAGCAAAGGTTGGGGGAGTGTCACCTAATAAATAAAACTAAAGTACATGTGTAAACAAAAGAGAAGAGGGATGATCTACCTTGCTAGTAGAGATAACGTCCTTCATGGGAGCCGCTCTTGAAAGTCTGGTTGATAAGGTAGTTAGAGTACCCATTACCATTCGTTGACAACAACAAACACCTCTCAAAACTTTACTTTTATGCTCTCTATATGATTTCAAAACTTGAAAATCTCTAGCACATGATTTAATCCCTGCTTCCCTCTGCGAAGGGCCATTCTTTTACTTTATTGTTGAGTCGTTTACCCACTTCTTTCTATCTTAGAAGCAAACACTTGTTTTAACTGTGTGCATTGATTCTTACATGTTTACTTATTACACTTGTTATATTACTCTATGTTGACAAATATCCATGAGATATACATGTTACAAGTTTAAAGCAATCGCTGAAACTTAACCATCCTTTGTGTTGCTTCAATGCATTCTACTATGAATTTATTGCTTATGAGTTAGCTCTTATGCAAGTCTTATTAATACTTGTTTGAAAGTATTATTCATGAAAAGTTTTGCTATATGATTCATTTGTTTAGTCATTATCTTTGTTAGCAATCTTTTGTTCAGATCACTCCATTCATCTCATATGCTTTACAATAATGTTGATCAAGATTATGTTGGTAGCATGTCACTTCAGAAATTATTTGTGTTATCGTTTACCTACTCGGACGAGTAGGAACTAAGCTTGGGGATGCTTGATACGTCTCAAACGTATCTATAATTTCTTATGTTCCATGCTACTTTTATTACAATACTTGAATGTTTTATACATACTTTACAACATTATTATACATTTTCCGGCACTAACCTATCAACAAGATGCCGAAGTGCCGGTTCTTGTTTTTCTGTGTTTTTGGTTTCAGAACTCCTAGTAAGGAAATATTCTCGGAATTGGACGAAATCAACGCCCGGGGCCTATTTTTACACGAAGCTTCCAGAAGACCGAAGGGAGACGAAGTGGGGCCGAGGTGGCAGACACAGGCGGCGCGGCCAACTGGCCGCGCGGCATTGTGTCGGCACCTCGCGTCGCCCCCGACCTACCCTTCCGCCTACAAATAGCCTTCGTCGCGAGCCCCTGTGCGAGAGCCACGATACGGAAAACATTGAGAGGCCGCCGCCAATCCCATCTCGGGGGATTCAGGAGATCGCCTCCGGCACCCTGCGGAGAGGGGAATCATCACCGGAGGGCTCTACATCATCATGCCCGCCTCCGGATTGATGCGTGAGTAGTTCATCCTTGGACTATGGATCCATAGCAGTAGCTAGATGGTTGTCTTCTCCGCTTGTGCTATCATTGTTATAGATCTTGTGAGCTGCCTAACATGATCAAGATCATCTATTTGTAATGCTACATGTTGTGTTTGGCGGGATCCGATGAATAGAGAATACTATGTTAAGTTGATTATCAATCTATCATATATGTGTTGTTTATGTTCTTGCATGCTCTCCGTTGCTAGTAGAGGCTCTGGCCAAGTTGATACTTGTAACTCCAAGAGGGAGTAATTATGCTCGATAGTGGGTTCATGCCTCCATTGAATCTGGGACAGTGACAGAAAGTTCTAAGGTTGTGGATGTGCTGTTGCTACTAGGGATAAAACATGGATGCTTTGTCTAAGGATATTTGAGTTGATTACATTACGCACCATACTTAATGCAATTATCTGTTGTTTACAACTTAATAGGAAGGGTTCGGATGATAACCTGAAGGTGGATTATTTAGGCATAGATGCATGCTGGATAGCGGTCTATGTACTTTGTCGTAATGCCCCGATTAAATCACATAGTAATCATCGTTGATATGTATTGAATCTTTATTTGTCAATTGCCGCCTGTAATTTGTTCACCCAGCATGTTAGTTATCTTATTGGAGAGACACCTCTAGTCTGTGGACCCCGGTCCATTCTTTTACATCTGGATACATTCTACTGCTTTTACTGTTCTTTGCAAACAAACTCCATCTTCCACTCGATACGCTTAATCCTTTGTTTTCAGCAAGCCGGTGAGATTGACAACCTCACTGTTACGTTGGGGCAAAGTACTTTGATTGTGTTGTGCAGGTTCCACGTTGGCGCCGGTTTCAACGGTGTTGCACTACACTCCTCCACCAACAACCTTCACGTGCTTCTTGGCTCCCCTGGTTCGATAACCTTGGTTTCTTTCTGAGGGAAAACTTGATGCTGTGCGCATCACACCTTCCTCTTGGGGTTCCCAACGGACGTGTACATCTACGCGCATCAGAGACGCGAGCCTAAATCACCAACGAGGTCACGACGCGGCACATAATGTAAGAGGCAGCGAAACAGGCACTGGATGATAGAGGCACCTAGCTACGGTAAGGCGCCTGATGTCTACGGGAGCTTCTATTCTTGTAGACAGTGTTGGGCCTCCAAGAGCAGAGGTTTGTAGAACAGCAGCAAGTTTCCCTTAAGTGGATTACCCAAGGTTTATCGAACTCGGGAGGAAGAGGTCAAAGATATCCCTCTCAAGCAACCCTGCAACCACAAAGCAAGAAGTCTCTTGTGTCCCCAACACACCTAATACACTTGTCGGATGTATAGGTGCACTAGTTCGGCGAAGAGATAGTGAAATACAAGTAATATGGATGTATATGAGTGGTAATAGCAATCTGAATAAAATATGGCAGCGAGTAAACATGCAACAAAACAGTAAACAAACGGAGATTCGATGCTTGGAAGCAAGGCCTAGGGATCCTGCTTTCACTAGTGGACACTCTCAACAATGATCACATAATAGGACTACTCTACACCCTTTTGTTGGATGATGAACACATTGCGTAGGATTACACGAACCCTCAATGCCGGAGTTAACAAGCTCCACAATTCAATGTTCAT
Source organism: Lolium multiflorum (assembly GCA_030979885.1). Classification (NCBI taxonomy): domain Eukaryota; kingdom Viridiplantae; phylum Streptophyta; class Magnoliopsida; order Poales; family Poaceae; genus Lolium; species Lolium multiflorum. The sequence goes on along the minus strand of CM061747.1, from coordinate 60,874,557 downwards.
ATTTAAATAACCTTAGAGTGCATGAAAGATCGACATGACTAAACCAAGTACCAACATAGCATGCACACTGTCACCTTCACGCCAGTTAGGTGGAATAGATCACATCAATACCATCATAGTAATAATTAACTTCATAATCTACAAGAGATCATAATCATAGCCTACGCCAAGTACTAACACGAGTGCACACACTGTCACCATTACACCGTGTAGGAGGAATAAAACTACTTTAATAACATCACTAGAGTAGCACATAGATGATATTCAACTAGATCACATAAAAGAGAGATGAACCACATAGCTACAGCGGAGCCCTCAGCCCAGGGGTGAGTTACTCCTCCTCATCATGGAGACAATGATGGCGGTGAAGATGGCGGTGGAGACGGCGGTGGAGATGACTCAGGAAATTCCCCGTCCGAGGGTGCGGAAAAGACTTGTCCCCGAATCTTGATTTCGCGATGGCGGCGGCTCGAAGGTTTTCTCGGGTTTCGTCTTACGTATCGGTGTTTTTAGGTCGGGACGACTAAATAGGCGAAGAGACGGAGTCGGAGGGGCCACGAGGCTCCCTCCTCATAGGGGGCGCCCACCCCCTTGCCGCGCCGCCCGTGGGGTGGGGCCCTCTGGCTCCCCTCGGCCCTTCTTCGGTGCTCTGGAAGCGTCCGGGAAAAATAGGATGTTGGGTCTTTATTTCGTCCGATTCGAGAATATTTCCTTTCTAGGATTTCTGAAACAAAAAACAGCGAAAACAACTGGCCCTTCGGCATCTCGTCAATAGGTTAGTTCCGGAAAACGCATAATAATGACATATAATGTGTATAAAACATGTAGGTATCATCAATAAAGTAGCATGGAACATAAGAAATTATCGATACGTTGGAGACGTATCAGCGCCCAGTTTTTTTTTTGGACTCAACCCTGGCGCTAGAGGGTAGAGGTCTCTATGGTCGGGCGACCAGTTTTTTTTTTTGAATCTAACTTGGCGCTATACCATAGAGGTCTCTATGGTAGGGCGCCCAGTTTTTTTTTTTTTGAATCTAACTTGGCGCTAGACCATAGAGGTCTCTATGGTAGGGCGCCCAATTTTATTTTTGCGGCTAGAGCGCTAAATTCCGACGGAAAACGCGAAATTGACCAAGAAAACGGATCTAAAACCCGAAAAACTCTGAAACGAAGATCAAGAAAGACCCTACGATGATGGGAAGAAAAGGGGCACAACAAGTAGTTGATGGCAGATGTGGCGGAAGTGTATGGTGGCGGTGATATGGCGAGGACTGCAAGAGGAGATGGTGCGGCGGCGACGTGACTACTATGACCAGAACTCAAAACTCTAACGACTCTAGGCGCTAAGACCAGCACGCGACACGACGATTGCAGACGAAGACTCAAAAAGCAAAAACTGAAAAGATCATGCAATGGCTTGGCAGGGCTATAGGACGGATGATCTAACCTAATTTATTTTTTCCTTTTTCGTTTTAGGTATGAAGGCGATGCAATCTACACTAGGAAAATTGTAAAATCTCACCGAGCAACCTGAAATCTGATACCACTTGATAGGGTAAAGGTGTCCGATCTTTCGATGAGAGTATGATAACGTTGATTTGTTGGTGGAGTTCGTGCTTGACGATCCGACTACACGTGCAAATCTCGTGCGCCAATGCAATCGCTAGGACATTCTCCGAGAGTTACTGATCTTGCGGATGCACGATCAGCCTGACCAGCGAGGGTCTTAATTCCTAGAAATCGAGAACAAGTAAGAACTAATGATGCAATCAGAATATTGTGGATATAGATGAAAACTTTATTGAATAAGGTGGGATTCCGAATAATCGATCTTTTTCTGGGCGTTGGCCTCAAAAGAAGTGCACGAGAGTTGCAGCAATGGCTAACTTTTAGTCTAATCAAAATCCAAGTTCTAATGACGGCTACAGAGGAATATATATGGGGGAAGTGAAGGGATTTTCGTCCAACCAGCTAGGGTTGGCCAAAAACACCCCTAAATGGGCCTTCCTCCACTTATATGGCCTCTTAAAATCCCCTAAAATACCTAATCCGAAAATACATGGGCCTGGCCCATTAAATAAGTGTGACGCACACCAAAAATAACTCTTTGGACGAATTTTATGATGGGGTAACTTGTATAATTCATCCAACCATCGTTGCTTCACTATGGTGGCTTCAATGTTCTGAAATTCTCGCTTGCAACGCCATCCTGAATCCTTGCATGCCATCTCCATGCACGTTCCTAATCCAATGCTTGATGTCCATGCTAGATCCATTCCTAAATAATATAAATACATTTGATTTATGCAGCTTCATATTCTCATATAAATTAGGAAGGATTCCTAGTAACGAAGGTACCTGATAATTTAGTTGAAACACACAAGCTCTTGCGAGAGGTCCTTGTATTTGAAGTACAAGAGGATATGTGGCTGTAGGAGTATCGGTTGTATCTATCATAGTGATGTCCTCATCATCCTCCCCTTATTGAATTGAAGTCGTCCTCAACGTAGCCTCATCTTTTTCACCAAAACATGCCTTCAAATCAGAGGTAATGATGTCCTCATCACATTCACAACCACATGACTGTGAAATACCTCCGATCAAGCTGTCTTCATACGGTCGTCATCATCGGCTCCTCAAAAGAATATGTTGTTTAAGAGAAAATAATGTGCACTCATGAGATGATATTCATAGACGATGACGGGCTGCCTGCTTGGCCATCATCTTCCTCATAACCTGCCAGTGTCATGTTTCATCTCACAAAGACTCTCATACACCTGTAAGATAGTTCGGCCTCGTCTGTCATGAACAAATTAAGCCCCGCCTCATCGGTCGGGATGTGCGAATAAATTCCATCAGCAACGATTGGATGATTCAAACTTAGCCTGTATAAAGAACCTATGGCTAATTCCGACATAATGCCTGTGAATTAATCCATCGATGAAAATTGAAGGAGCAACACTTGCATGCTTTCTCATGTACATCCACACTAGAGGAACCTGCTTTTCACTAAAATTGTTTATCACAACATATGTTTTTTCCTTTCTCGTAGGGAGATCATCAAGACTCTCGAGGCAACATTTATCCTTCGAAATAGAACACTTGCGCCTATATTAAAATTTCCACCGATCCACCTATTTTCTCTTTTCTCCCTCATCCATCCCCTTTTTAATCAATCTTGACAGGTAGGCACAATTATGCCATGAATCCGAGGAAATCTATACGGCTCGAAGCCTCGTGTGCCATCGAAACCTTATCAAGAAAATCAAGGATCCTTCAGGGCAATTTGTAGAAGGTACATATAATTTGAATCCGATTATTTTACAGTATTTTACTAACTTATTTGCATCGGATATTAACGAAGTCCAACAGGAGTTCCTTGATAAGATTATTCCAAAGGTTTCCAACGAGATGAATGAAAGGCTCATTGCTCAATTTTTGGCCGAAGATGTTCGGAAAGCAGTGTTCAGTATAGGTGATTTAAAAGCTCCAGGGCCGGATGGTTTGCATGCGCTGTTTTATAAAAAAAATTGGCATCTTGTGGGTGAAGATATTACAGCGGCAGTTTTACAGGCCATCAATGAAAAAAGTATTCCTGCAGGTTGGAATGAGACTATATTGGTGCTTATTCCAAAGGTTGATAGCCCTGAAGAAGTTTCTCAATTCAGACCTATATCTCTTTGCAATATGGTCTATAAAATTATCTCCAGGCGGCAAGGCTGAAAGTTATTCTTCCAGACATTATTTCTCCAACACAGAGCGCGTTTGTCCCGGGTAGAATCATTACTGATAATGTGTTGGTGGTCTATGATTGTGAGCACAAAATCAAAAATAAGAGGAAAGGTAAATCATGCCTGTGTGCGGTTAAATCATTACTGATAATGTGTTGGTGGTCTATGAATGTGTGCACAAAATCAAAAATAAGAGGAAAGGTAAATCAGGCCTGTGTGCAGTTAAATTGGATATGCATAAAGCTTATGATAGAGTGGAATGGGAGTTCTTGAAGAAGATGATGATCAAATTGGGCTTCCATGATGAGTGGGTTGATTTGGTAATGGCCTGTGTTACTCCGGTTTCTTACTCAATCAGATTTAACTCCCAGGTTACGGATAGTTTTACTCCTACTAGAGGTATTCGACAAGGGGATCCCCTTGATACGTCTCAAACGTATCTATAATTTCTTATGTTCCATGCTACTTTTATGACAATACTTGAATGTTTTATACATACTTTACATCATTATTATACATTTTCCGGCACTAACCTATTAACAAGATGCCGAAGCACCGATTCTTTGTTTTATGCATTTTTGGTTTCAAAAATCCTAGTAAGAAATATTCTCGGAATTGGATGAAATCAACGCCCGGGTCCTATTTTCCACGAAGCTTCGGAGAAAGGGAAAGGAAGTGGGGCCACGGGGCGCGCCACACTAGGGCGGCGCGGCCTGGGGGCCGCGTGGCCCTAGCGTGTGGGGCCCTCGTGACCCCTCCGACTCCGCCCTTCGCCTACTTAAAGCCTTCGTCGCGAAACCCCTGTACCGAGAGCCACGATACGGAAAACCTTCCGGAGAGCCGCCGCGCCGCCAATCCCATCTCGGGGGATTCAGGAGATCGCCTCGGCCTGAGAGGGGAATCATCAGGAGGGGCTCTACATCATCATGCCCGCCCCGGGATTGATGCGTGAGTAGTTCATCCTTGGACTATGGGTCCATAGCAGTAGCTAGATGGTTGTCTTCTCCGCTTGTGCTATCATTGTTTAGATCTTGTGAGCTGCCTAACATGATCAAGATCATCTATTTGTAATGCTACATGTTGTGTTTGGTGGGATCAGATGAATCTAGAATACTATGTCAAGTTGATTATCAATCTATCATATATGTGTTGTTTATGTTCTTGCATGCTCTCCGTTGCTAGTAGAGGCTCTGGCCAAGTTGATACTTGTAACTCCAAGAGGGAGTAATTATGCTCGATAGTGGGTTCATGCCTCCATTGAATGTGGGACAGTGACAGAAAGTTCTAAGGTTGTGGATGTGTTGTTGCTACTAGGGATAAAACATCGATGCTTTGTCTAAGGATATTTGTGTTGATTACATTACGCACCATACTTAATGCAATTATCTGTTGTTTACAACTTAATACGAGGGGGGATGCTAACCTGAAGGTGGATTATTTAGGCATAGATGCATGTTGGATAGCGGTCTATGTACTTTGTCGTAATGCCCTGATTAAATCTCATAGTAATCATCATTGATATGTATTGAATCTTTATTTGTCAATTGCCCACCTATAATTTGTTCACCCAGCATGCTAGTTATCTTATTGGAGAGACACCACTAGTGAACTGTGGACCCGGTCAATTCTTTTACTCTGAATACAATCTCTGCAATCATTGTTCTTCTTGTTCTTTGCAAACAAACACCATCTTCCACTCGATACGTTTAATCCTTTGTTTTAAGCAAGCGGTGAGATTGACAACCTCAATCATTACGTTGGGACAAAGTATCTTGATTGTGTTGTGCAGGTTCCACGTTGGCGCCGGTTTCAGTGCGCGCACTACCTCCTCCACCAACAACCTTCACGTGCTTCTTGGCTCCTACTGGTTCGATAACCTTGGTTTCATACTGAGGGAAACTTGCTTCTATACGCATCATACCTTCCACTTGGGGTTCCCAACGGACGTGTGCTTTGCGCGTATCACCCCTTTCCCCATACTTGTTCCTATTATGTGCGGAAGGTTTGTCAAGTCTTTTGATGCAAGCTGAGGAGATTGGTCGCATTGAAGGAATTAAGGTGTGCTGAAATGCACCATCAGTTTCACATCTACTATTTGCTGATGATTCCTTAATTCTTTTGAAGGCTGATTTGAATAATGCAATCTCGCTGCAGCAAGCTCTTGATACCTATTGTGCAAACTCGGGACAGTTGGTAAGTGTGGCGAAATATAGTATCTTTTCAGTCCTAATACTCATGTCGATGTGAAGGTTGAGATTTGCAATGTTCTCAATATTAATACTGAGGCTCTCTCTGACACGTATCTGGGACTGCCGGCAATTGTTGGAGCTGACAGGAGTGATTGTTTTCTGCATTTTGTGGAGAGAGTTTTGGAAAGAATCAAAGGTTGGAAAGAAAAATTGCTATCTATTGGTGGGAAGGACATTTTAATCAAAGCTATTGTCCAGGCCATTCCAGTTTATGCTATGTCAGTATTCCTATTACCAAAGAATATATGCAAGAAAATCACTAATATTATATCTCAGTTCTGGTGGGGTGATGATGATCAAGGTCGAAAAATGCATTGGTATGCTTGGTGGAAGATGTGTTTTCCCAAGAAGGATGGTGGTATGGGTTTTCGTGATTTACATTCTTTTAATTTGGCCATGCTTGCTAAACAGGTTTGGAGACTCATTGATGAACCTGATTCATTATGTGCTCGGGTGTTAAAAGCAAAGTACTATCCTCATAGTGATATTCTCAAGGCTGGCCTGAAAGCAGGATCATCGTTTACCTGGCAAAGCATTGTTGCTGGAATTCGGACTTTTAACAGAGGATGTATCTGGCGAGTAGGAAATGGCGATTCTATAAATATATGGCAAGATCCATGGATTCTGAACAGCCCAAACCGTAAGATCATTACCCCCCGAGGTGCCTGCCTCCTCACTAAGGTCTCGGAGCTCATTGATCCCATCTCAGGGGGTTGGGACCAGGATTTAATCCACCAAAATCTCCATCCTATCGACGCCACCAGAATTTTACAAATTCCCCTTCATTATGATGCATTTGAGGACTTCATCTCTTGGCATGGAACTCGGTCTAGGTCCTTCTCATCCGCGTATCATGTTGAGTGGAGACATCAATTTAATGGGGTCACCTGCAGGTCCCTAATCTCTGGTACTTCTCTTAATAATCTGACCTAGAAAATTCTTTGGAAACTAAATGTCCCATCTAAAGTCAAGATTTATTGTTGGAGGACCATGCATGGAGTTCTTCCTCTAAAAGCCATTCTGTATGGGAGGCATATGCTGCAAAAGCAAAGTCCTAAGGCAGTGTGCACAAGAAAGTGTGGCTTAAACCCCGAGCGGGATTTTTTAAACTAAATGTGAATGCTTCTTTTTCTGCAGAGAATCATAGCGGTGCAACGGGGGCTGTTCTTAGAAACTGTCTAGGCGACTTCATTGCAGCCTCTTCGATCTTCATCCCCCATGTTGGCTCGGCCCCAATGGCTGAAGCCATGGCGATGCTCCATGGTCTGCGCTTAGCCAATGACAAAGGATGCACCGATATTGAAGCTGAGTCTGATTCTCTGGAAGTCATCCAATTGTGCTCGGGTGAGGAACGTATATGGAATGAAGCGACAGCTGTCTATGCAGATATTTTGAATCAAGCCAGTATGATTGGTAATGTGGAGTTTACTCATTGTGGGAGCGATATTAATTCTGTAGCCCATGAAATAGCTAGGGAGTGTTTTTCGTCTCAGATTTCTTGTAATTGGGTCGATGAACCCCCTAGTTTCCTTTTGCAAACTCTCCTAGATGATGTAACTATACTGTGATTCGCAACAGCAAGTTTAAGACGCACTCTTTTCCTTCCAGGGTACCGAAGGAGGCTGGAAGGTTTTTAGAATTGGTTAAAGTTTTTTTAAAAAGAACATAACGGATGTCCGGATGAAATGGTAGGAGTATTTTTTTCGAATACAACATTTTTTTTTGAGATAACAACTGATGGAATTCAACAATGGCGAAACCGATTACAAACGACTCCACAAAAAAAGGAAAATACAATATGGACCCAGAAGACCACACACCGTACTCCCAAATCACAGTCAAGCCCATCGTCCTCATCGTCACCACCCAATTACGAGACCGAACCCGAAGCCGCCCGTCTTCAGACACCATCGAGTCACCGCCGCCACCTTCGCCACATTGGGCTTTGAACACCGCAGGAGTGCCCACCCCGAGGGGTGAGAGCTAATAATCTTTTCCAGACCATCGGGCAGGCGGGAGCTGGTGGAGACCAAGCAGAACCTCCAATCCACGGACCCCGAGCAGTAGGTCCCAACCATCGACGCCACGTCAAGCCACCTCCTCCCCTCGCCACCATGGCCGGCCGGAGAAAGCTTCACGACGCGACAGTCGCATCTCAAGAAAAAGACCCTAAAAACCCTAAAGAGGAAGGCGATTGTACCGTACCCTTCCACTCCCTCGCCTCCACGGCCGGCCGAGGGGAAGACAACAGTAACAACAGCCCTCCGACTCCGACTCCCAAAGCTCCACGGCAGAGTCGACGACGACCCTGCCCGGAGAGACCACGCTCCCCAGATCCACCGATCCGAGAGGAAACCAGGCCAGCAGCTCGCCGGCGCCGCCACACGTGGCCTTGCCGAGATGGGGACCGAGCTCCAGCACCTTTATTCTGACGCGACGCCGCCTCCACCATCTCGGCAGCGCCTCCCGAGACCCTAGGGGCCCCCACCACCGGCGGTCCGAAGATCCGTCGCCAGGAGGGCGATCCCATCACGCAGGAAGACGATCCACCACCGTGGAGACGACCACGCCGCCGCACAGCCACGACATCTCGATGTCGCAGCCGCTGGAGGCGCACGCCGCCGCCACCAGGGGAGTCGCCACCGCGCGAGGGATGGAGCCCCCGCCGCTGCCGTCGCCGCCAGGGCTTTGCCCCGCGGGTCTTCGGGCGGCGGCGAGGGGGAGAGGGCGCGGAGGGGCTGGCAGGCGGCCGGCGGCGGAGATCGCCCTCGATGGAGACGGTGTTATTGAACTCGCCTAAAAAAAAGACTTGATTGAATGCTCACAGCAAACTTTGTTGGTTGGACATAGGGTTTCCATTCCTTCGTGGTCCGTCCCCTTGCTGACGGCCCACGAAACAGACGGCCCATACACGACCCTGGGAGCCGCAGACCTGTCAAACCAAACCAAGGGTTTCCACACCTTCTAGAGGGTTCGCGACGACCACCACTACCATACCACGGGGCCGTATATACCACCGCCTCATCTCCTTCGTCTCCTCCTCTCCAAGGGAAAAGGCTGCCAAGACACCAAGCTCAGCTGCGGCGGCTACCACAACCACAACTCCCCAAGCTTCTCCGCCCTCGCAGAGTGCTCATATCTGGCAGCACATCTGTATAACTACATCTGGGCATGGGCAGCCCGGCCGGACGACCCGGCCGAAAATCCCGGGCGGGCCGGGTGGACACTTGGTCCGGGTTCGGGCTTGTATTTTGAGCCCGAACGTCGGGCCGGGCCGGGCTCGGGCTTGCATTTTTTGCACTTTAAGCAGGTTCGGGCCGGACTTCTCGGGCCGGGTCGGGCTTTTTGCCTGTTCGGGCAGGGTTCGGGCTTAATTTACAGGCCCGACGGTCGGGCCGGGCTCGGGCTTGGCATTTTACGTTCGGGCTTTTTCGGGCTTGGCCCGAAACCCGGCCCGGCCCGAGTTTTTCCCAGGTGTATGTATAACAAATATACAGAGTGCTCATAAGTTGCAGCATATATGTATAACCAAAATAACCGGCATAAGTTCTGGAATTACATCAGACCACACAACCAAAATAACTAGCAAGTTCTGGAATTACATGAGACTGCACAAGCAAGTGAAAAAACTAGTTGCCACTCGCATTGATGCCCTGTCCTCCTTCTTCAGGCACATACCCACAGTTGAAATAACCCCACGTCCTTGTCCTTTTGTAACCTCCTTAGCCACATGTTTTTTCGCTTGCCCCTCTTTACAATCAAACTCAACACTTGATCTTCACTAAAATACTCCAACAGTTCATATATATGTGTGTTGTTCTCAATCGATTGCAAGCCCTCACCCTTTCTGCAGTAAATAGAGTCACTAAAACCATAGCCCTTCGTCTCAATCAGCGCAACAAGATTCATCAGTGTGATATCGTCACGACCAATCGACCTCTCAGTATTGTCCATGCCATCAAAATGAATTCTTATCTCCCAAATCTCAGGATCCAAGCTAGCAAGAAAGAAAAGGAAAAAAATCCCCAACTCAGTAAAACCCTAATTCTGCAAACCCTAACCCTAAATTCTAAAATCGCAATACGGGAAACGAAGTAAAAGAGGTAGAAACAGAGATACGTACTCAACTCCGTCGAGGCCGCTCGTGAACCGTGAACTCGACGCCGGATTGGCCATCCAAACCTAGGCAAGCATCGCCGCCGCCGTCTATGGCCACGTCGGCCAAAGCTCATCCAGGTCGTCGACGACAGTGCCGCCTTGGTCGCCGCCGCCTCATACAGAGTGCTCATAAGTTGCAGCACATATGTATAACCAAAATAACCGGCATAAGTTCTGGAATTACATCAGACCACACAACCAAAATAACTAGCAAGTTCTGGAATTACATGAGACTGCACAAGCAAGTGAAAAAACTAGTTGCCACTCGCATTGATGCCCTGTCCTCCTTCTTCAGGCACATACTGATACGCGTAGATGTACACGTCCGTTGGGAACCCCAAGTGGAAGGTATGATGCGTATAGAAGCAAGTTTCCCTCAGTATGAAACCAAGGTTTAATCGAACCGATGGAGCCAAGAAGCACGTTGAAGGTTGATGGTCGCGAAATGTGATGCGGCGCAACACCGGGGATTCCGGCGCCAACGCGGAACCTGCACAACACAACCCAAGTACTTTGCCCCAACGAAACAGTGAGGTTGTAAATCTCACCGGCTTGCTTGTAACAAAGGATTAAACGTATCGAGTGGAAGATGTTTGCAAAGAAAACAGTAAACACAATTGCAGTAGATTGTATGCTATGTAAAGAATAGGACCGGGGTCCACAGTTCACTAGAGGTGTCTCTCCCATAAGATAAAAGCATGTTGGGTAAACAAATTACGGTCGGGCAATTGACAAATAGAGAAAGGCATAACAATGCATATACATGATATGATAAATATAGTGAGATTTAATCCGGGCATTACGACAAAGTACATAGACCGCCATCCAACTGCATCTATGCCTAAAAAGTCCACCTTCGGGTTATCATCCGAACCCCATTCAGTATTAAGTTGCTAAGCAACAGACAATTGCATTAAGTATGGTGCGTAATGTAATCGACAACTACATCCTTAGACATAGCATCAATGTTTTATCCCTAGTGGCAACAGCACATCACAACCTTAGAACCTACTGTCACGTCCCAGGTGTCAATGAAGGCATGAACCCACTATCGAGCATAAATACCCCCTCTTGGAGTTAAGAGCAAAAACTTGGCCGAGCCTCTACTAATAACGGAGAGCATGCAAGATCATAAACAACACATAAACAATAGATTGATAATCACCATAATCATAGTACTCTCTATCCATCGGATCCCGACAAACACAACATATAGAATTACATATAGATTGTCTTGATCATGTTAGGCAGCTCACAAGATCCAACAATGAAGCACAACAAGGAGAAGACGACCATCTAGCTACTGCTATGGACCCATGGTCCAGGGTGAACTACTCACTCATCACTCCGGGCGACCATGGCGGTGTAGAGTCCTCGGAGATGAATCCCCTCTCCGGGGGTGGAGGTGATCTCCTGAATCCCAGAGATGGGATTCGCGGCGCGCGTCTCGGAAGGTTTTCGTATCGTGGCTCTCTGGGGTTTCGCGACGGAGACTTTAAGTAGGCGGAAGGGCAACGCGGGGGCCACACGAGTGCCCAGGGGTAGGGCCGCGCGGCCAGGGCCTGGGCCGCCCTGTCCCCGGCTGCCTCGTGGCCCCACTTCGTTATCTCTTCGGTCTTACGGAAGCTTCGTGCAAAAATAGGACCCCGGGCGAAAGTTTCGTCCAATTCCGAATATTTCCTTACTAGAATTTCTGAAACCAAAAACAACAGAAAACAGCAACCGGCTCTTCGGCATCTTGTTAATAGGTTAGTTCCAGAAAATGCATAAATATGACATATAATGTGCATAAAACATGTAGGTATCATCAATAAAGTAGCATGGAACATAAGAAATTATCGATACGTTGGAGACGTATCGCATCCCCAAGCTTAGTTCTGCTCGTCCCGAGCAGGTAAAACGATAACAAAGATAATTTCTGAAGTGACATGCCATCATAATCTTGATCATACTATTTGTAAACATATGTAATGAATGCAGCGATCAAAGCAAAGGTAATGACATGAGTAAACAAGTGAATCATATGACAAAGACTTTTCATGAATAGTACTTCAAGACAAGCATCAATAAGTCTTGCATAAGAGTTAACTCATAAAGCAATAAATCAAAGTAAAGGTATTGAAGCAACGCATAGGAAGATTAAGTTTCAGCGGTTGCTTTCAACTTATAACATGTATATCTCATGGATATTGTCAACATAAAGTAATATAACAAGTGCAATATGCAAGTATGTAGGAATCAATGCATTCACACAAGTGTTTGCTTCTTAAGGTGGAGGAAATAGGTAAACTGACTCAACAATAAAAGTAAAAGAATGGTCCTTCAAAGAGGAAAGCATCGATTGCTGTATTTGTGCTAGAGCTTTTATTTTGAAAACATGAAACAATTTTGTCAACGGTAGTAATAAAGCATATGAGTTATGTAAATTATATCTTACAAGTTGCAAGCCTCATGCATAGTATACTAATAGTGCCCGCACCTCGTCCTACTTAGCTTGGACTACCGGATCTTTGCATGCCATGTTTCAACCAAGTGTCACAAAGGGGTACCTCCATGCCACTTGTACAAAGGTCTAAGGAGAAAGCTCGCATTTGGATTTCTCGCTTTTGATTATTCTCAACTTAGACATCCATACCGGGACAACATGGACAACAGATAATGGACTCCTCTTAAATGCATAAGCATGTAGCAACAATTATTATTCTCATATGAGATTGAGGATATATGTCCAAAATGAAACTTCAACCATGATTCATGGCTTTAGTTAGCGGCCCAATGTTCTTCTCTAACAATTTTGCATGCTCCAACCACTAAAATGATAGATCCTTCAGACAAGACGGACATGCATAGCAACTCACATGATATTCAACAATAGTTGATGGCGTTCCCCAGAAGCATGGTTATCGCACAACAAGCAACTTAATAAAAGATAAAGTGCATAAGTACATATTCAATACTACGATAGTTTTAAGGCTATTTTGTCCCATGAGCTATATATTGCAAAGGTGAATGATGGAATTTTAAAGGTAGCACTCAAGCAATTTACTTTGGAATGGCGGAGAAATACCATGTAGTAGGTAGGTATGGTGGACACAAATGGCATAGTAGTTGGCTCAAGGATTTTGGATGCATGAGAAGTATTCCCTCTCGATACAAGGTTTAGGCTAGCAAGGTTATTTGAAGCAAACTCAAGGATGAACAAGTGCAGCAAAACTCACATAAAAGACATATTGTAAACATTATAAGACTCTACACCGTCTTCCTTGTTGTTCAAAACTCAATACTAGATATTATCTAGACCTTAGAGAAACCAAATATGCAAATCAAATTTTAGCAAGCTCTATGTATTTCTTCATTAATGGGTGCAAAGCATATGATGCAAGAGCTTAAACATGAGCACAACAATTGCCAAGCATCACATTATCCAAGACATTTTAGAATTACTACATGTAGCATTTTCCAATTCCAACCATATAACAATTTAACGAAGAAGAAACCGCCTTGAACATTATGAGTAAAGCCTAAGGACACATGTGTCCATATGCAACAGCGGAGCGTGTCTCTCTCCCACAAAGTGAATGCTAGGATCCATCTTATTCAAATAAAAACAAAAACAAAAACAAACCGACGCTCCAAGTAAAGAACACAAGATGTGATTGAATAAAAATATAGTTTCGGGAGGAACCCGATGATGTTGTCGATGAAGGGGATGCCTTGGGCATCCCCAAGCTTAGACGCTTGAGTCTTCTTAAAATATGCAGGGGTGAACCACGGGGCATCCCCAAGCTTAGAGCTTTTCTCCTCTTGATCATAGTATATCATTCTCCTCTCTTGACCCTTGAAAACTTCTTCACACCAAACTTCAAACAAACTCATTAGAGGGTTAGTGCACAATTAATAATTCACTCATTCAGAGGTGACACAATCATTATTTTCACTCTGGACATTGCATAAAGCTACTGGACATTAATGGATCAAAGAAATAAATCTAACATAGCAAAAGAGGCAATGCGAAATAAAAGGCAGAATCTGTCAAAAACGGAATCGTAAAGACGAATTTAAAGCTGGCACAGACTTGCTCAAATGGAAAAACTCAAAACTAATGAAAGTTGCGTACATATCGAGGATCACGCTCGTAAATTGGAAGATTTGTTCGAATTTTCTACAGAGGATCGTGCCCAGATTCGTGACAAGCAATGCTGTTTTGCGCGATCCCAAATATAACATCAACTTTGACATAGAAACTTTACTTGGCACAAAAACATGATAAGGAGAGGTTGCTACAGTAGTAAACAACTTCCAAGACTCAATAAAACAAAAAATTGCTGTAGGTAAAAACATGGGTTGTCTCCCATAAGCGCTTTTCTTTAACGCCTTTCAGCTAGGCGCAGAAAGTGCAAATCAAGTAACATCGAGTAGAAGCATCAATATTATTACCTTGGGAGCTGGGAGTTTTATCAACAATGCATTGTATCTGGTCTATATAAGTAACTCCTCTCTCATTGCTCCTAGGCTTACTATTCTCATCAAACAAATTTTCAGGTACAAGCCAAGCATAGTTGTTTTCCAAAGCTTCATGCATTCCTAGTAGTTTACTAGGTATTGGCGCTTTAATTTCCCTACCATCATTAACATTATTAGTATACTTAATTCTATCCATATCCATCTTTTCAAGTATTTGCTTAAAATTAGGAAAGAAACCAAGCCTCTTATGCTTAATAAAAACTTTTCTAGCTTCTTTAACTATATCCTCGAATTCTCTTTTCCCCCATCTCCATATCCGAAAGTGTAAGAAACATATGTTGTATTATGGGATTGAGATTAACAAATCTAGTTTCTAACATGTGTATCAAACAGGCAGAAGCACTTTCATAAGTAGGAGCAGTTTTTAATAATGGTATATCTTCAAAATCTTCATCCATACTAACATGGGTGAAAAATTCTTCTATATTATCTCTTCCAATGATACACCCTCGTCCTACCGGTATCTCTTCCAAAGTAAACTTAGGATTAAGCATGATGAAATAAGCAAAAACTAAACTAGGCAAACAAAGTAAAGACAAGTAACTAATTTTTTTGTGTTTTTGATATAGAGAGCAAGACGGTAAATAAAGTAAAACTAGCAACTAATTTTTTTTGTATTTTGATTAGGTGCAGCAAACAAAGTAGTAAATAAAATAAAGCAAGACAAAAACAAAGAAAAGAGATTGAGAAGTGGAGACTTGCGCGTGTCTTGATCTCCCGCAAGCGCCAGAAATTTAGCTTGATACGCGTAGATGCACACGTCCGTTGGGAACCCCAAGTGGAAGGTATGATGCGTATAGAAGCAAGTTTCCTCAGTATGAAACCAAGGTTTAATCGAACCAGGAGCCAAGAAGCACGTTGAAGGTTGATGGTCGCGAAATGTGATGCGGCGCAACACCTTCGGCGCCAACGCGAACACAACACAACACAAGTACTTTGCCCCAACGCAGTGAGGTTGTCAATCTCACCGGCTTGTAACAAAGGATTAAACGTATTGAGTGGAAGATGTTTGCAAAGAAAACAGTAAACACAATTGCGGTAGATTGTATGCTATGTAAAGAATAGGACCGGGTCCACAGTTCACTAGAGGTGTCTCTCCCATAAGATAAAAGCATGTTGGGTAAACAAATTACAGTCGGGCAATTGACAAATAGAGAAAGGCATAACAATGCATATACATGATATGATAAATATAGTGAGATTTAATCAGGGCATTACGACAAAGTACATAGACCGCCATCCAACTGCATCTATGCCTAAAAAGTCCACCTTCAGGTTATCATCCGAACCCCATTCGGTATTAAGTTGCTAAGCAACACAATTGCATTAAGTATGGTGCGTAATGTAATCGACAACTACATCCTTAGACATAGCATCAATGTTTTATCCCTAGTGGCAAACACATCACAACCTTAGAACCCTACTGTCACGATCCCATGTGTCAATGAAGGCATGAACCCACTATCGAGCATAAATACCCCCTCTTGGAGTTAAGAGCAAAAACTTGGCAGAGCCTCTACTAATAACGGAGAGCATGCAAGATCATAAACAACACATAAACAATAGATTGATAATCACCATAATCATAGTACTCTCTATCCATCGGATCCGACAAACACAACATATAGAATTACATATAGATGATCTTGATCATGTTAGGCAGCTCACAAGATCCAACAATGAAGTACAACAAGGAGAAGACGACCATCTAGCTCGTTATGGACCCATGGTCCGGTGAACTACTCACTCATCACTCCGGAGGCGACCATGGCGGTGTAGAGTCCTCGGGAGATGAATCCCCCTCCGGCAGGTGCCGGGCGATCTCTGAATCCCCCGAGATGGGATTCGCGGCGCGCGTCTCTGGAAGGTTTCGTATCGTGGCTCGATCGGGGTTTCGCGACGGAGACTTTAAGTAGGCGGAAGAACGGGGGCCACACGAGGTGCCAGGGGGTAGGGCGCGCGGCCGGGGCCGCGCCGCCCTGTCCCTGGCTGCCTCGTGGCCCCACTTCGTTATATCTTCGGTCTTCCGTGCAAAAATAGGACCCTGGGCGAAAGTTTCGTCCAATTAAGAATATTTCCTTACTAGGATTTCGAAACCAAAAGCAAGAAAACGACAATGGCTCTTGCATCTTGTTAATAGGTTAGTTCCGGAAAATACATAAATATGACATATAATGTGCATAAAACATGTAGGTATCATCAATAAAGTAGCATGGAACATAAGAAATTATCGATACGTTGGAGACGTATCACATACCCACAGTTGAAATAACCCCACGTCCTTGTCCTTTTGTAACCTCCTTAGCCACATGTTTTTCGCCTGACCCTCTTTACAATCAAACTCAACACTTGATCTTCACTAAAATACTCCAACAGTTCATATATATGTGTGTTGTTTTCAATCAATTGCAAGCCCTCACCCTTTCTGCAGTAAATAGAGTCACTAAAACCATAGCCCTTCGTCTCAATCAGCGCAACAAGATTCATCAGTGTGATATCGTCACGACCAATTGACCTCTCAGTATTGTCCATGCCATCAAAATGAATTCTTATCTCCCAAATCTCAGGATCCAAGCTAGCAAGAAAGAAAAGGAAAAAAAATCCCCAACTCAGTAAAACCCTAATTCTGCAAACCCTAACCCTAAATTCTAAAATCGCAATACGGGAAACAAAGTAAAAGAGGTAGAAACAGAGATACGTAGTCAACTCCGTCGAGGCCGCTCGTGAACCGTGAACTCGACGCCGGATTGGCCATCCAAACCTAGGCAAGCATCGCCGCCGCCGTCTATGGCCACGTCGGCCAAAGCTCATCCAGGTCGTCGACGACAGTGCCGCCTTGGTCGCCGCCGCCTCAAGTTGCAGAATAACTGCTCTGGCCTCCGCCACTGCCGCCTGGATTCGTCGGCTCCTTCATCTCCGGCAGCGGGCGGGAAATGTCGGGAGAAAGGGGGGAAACGAAATGAGCGGCTCATCCCCTTCCGACCGACCAACGACCGTCTGCCAACGTGACACCTGACAGTGGGTCCAGCGAGGTTAAAACGCTATCAGCTCCCCTTTTGTGCAATATGTAACGGCTCACTCCAGAAGTTGTACATTTCTGAAAAAATTACCAAAGTTGGTACCAACCTGTTAACCTAGTCCGAAATGTGGTAGTTTTTTTGTAATTTACTTCTAATACATGCAACCAAAAGAACATAACG
Source organism: Lolium multiflorum (assembly GCA_030979885.1). Lineage (NCBI taxonomy): Eukaryota > Viridiplantae > Streptophyta > Magnoliopsida > Poales > Poaceae > Lolium > Lolium multiflorum. Next base: position 60,856,695 of record CM061747.1, on the reverse strand, counting down.
AATGTTCGGATGAAATGGTACTTCATCCGGTCTCTTTTAATTGACTTGAATTTAGCATAATTTTGTACTAAATTTTAGTCAATAAAAAAAGACTGAAGGGAGTTGTATTTTTTCCGACTACTCCGTAGAAAGAATGCCGCAAATTTTCGCATACTGCAAATGATACGACGTGCCAAGCAGAAGAGCGCAGAGCTGGACATACCACGGCCCACGAAACAGACGGCCCATACACGATACTGGGAGCGCAGAGCTGTCAAACCCAGTACCCAGGGTTTCCACACCTTCTAGAGGGTTCGCGACGACCACCACTACCATACCACACCACGGGGCCGCCCCGTATATACCACCCCCCACCGCCTCCTCTCCTTCGTCTTCGCCAAGAGACACCAAGCTCAGCTGCGGCGGCTACCATAACCACAGCTCCCGAAGCTTCTCCGCCCTCGCCGTCGGCTCTCGCACCGCCGGTACGACCCAATCCCGCCCATCCCCTCCCGCTCGCGCTTCGTTCGACCGTGGCGGCGGCTTCCGTCGATGTGCGCTCGGATCCGCCTTGCCTTTTTGACCATTAGATTTTCTTTTTCGAATTAGGGTTTCAGTACCGTGTTACTTCGTTGAATACTAGCCCGCGATTTGTAGAGCTTTGCTGCTGTTTAAGGCCCCCCCTGGGTTTCCGAGGGTTTTGGATCGGCGGCGTTTGTGGTCGATTTGGATTTAGTTTCACGAGTTTATCGTGTCTGGGTTGCCCGGATTCGACTTGTTTCGAGGTCTATATGTTGAGATTTATGCTGCTTATCAGATGCGCTGACCCCGTAGATCTCGTTCTCTCCATGCAGGCGCAGTTCGCGATCTAGATCTCGGAACCAGCCGTCACCGGGACACAAAAAAGGGCGCGTCGGAGATGAGCGTGGTGGGGTTCGATCTGGGCAACGAGAGCTGCATTGTGGGCGTGGCGCGGCAGCGCGGGATCGATGTGGTCCTCAACGAGGAGTCGAAGCGGGAGACGCCGGCCATCGTCTGCTTCGGCGACAAGCAGCGCTTCATCGGCACGGCCGGCGCCGCCAACTCCACCATGAACCCCAAGAACTCCATCTCGCAGATCAAGCGCCTGCTGGGCCGCAAGTTCGCCGACCCCGAGCTGCAGCGCGACGTCCAGTCCTTCCCGTTCCGCGTCACCGAGGGCGCCGACGGGTTCCCGCTCGTGCACGCGCGGTACCTCGGGGAGGAGCGCTCCTTCACGCCCACGCAGCTGCTCGCCATGGTGCTGTCCAACCTCAAGGCCATCGCCGAGGGCAACCTCAACTCCGCTGTCAACGACTGCTGCATCGGGATACCGGTGTATTTCACTGACCTGCAGCGGAGGGCTGTGATTGACGCTGCGACTATTGCGGGTCTCCGGCCGCTGCGGTTGTTCCACGAGACTACTGCTACGGCGTTGGCGTACGGGATCTACAAGACGGACCTCCCAGAGAGCGACCAGCTGAATGTCGCGTTTGTCGATGTCGGGCATGCCAGCATGCAGGTCAGCATCGTCGGGTACAAGAAGGGGCAGCTCAAGATGCTGTCTCATTCGTATGACCGCTCTCTTGGTGGGAGGGACTTTGATGAAGCCCTGTTTAAGCACTTCGCGGCGAAGTTCAAAGAGGAATATAAGATTGATGTCTACCAGAACGCCCGTGCCTGCATCAGGTTGCGTGTGGCGTGCGAGAAGCTGAAGAAGATGCTGAGCGCCAACCCGGAGGCGCCAATGAACATTGAGTGCTTGATGGATGAGAAGGATGTGCGAGGTTTCATCAAGAGGGACGAGTTTGAACACATCAGCGCCCCGGTACTAGAGCGTGTTAAAGGGCCACTGGAGAAGGCCTTGGCTGAAGCTGGCTTGACCACAGAAGATGTGCACTTTGTTGAGGTTGTTGGATCAGGCTCTCGTGTCCCCGCTGTGATGAAGATTATCACCGAATTCTTTGGGAAGGAACCAAGGAGAACCATGAATGCAAGTGAATGTGTTGCCAGGGGATGTGCTCTTCAGTGTGCTATCCTTAGCCCCACCTTCAAAGTGAGGGAGTTTCAGGTATGATTTCTCGTGCATATGTTTGTTGCCTTTCGTCAGCTTTTTCTCCATTGTTCTCTAATGCATGTTAAATTATAAACTTCTTGAGCGTTGTATATATTGCATGCTCCTCTATAGTATCTATCTGAAGTATAAATGGATGTGTCACTAGAGCAGCTAGTTGGACAGGAGAATTCTGTAGTCTATGAAGGCACTATGAACCTGAACATTATTTATTTTGATCTTTCTTGGTTGTTGTCCACATATTGCATTCTATACATAAATAATGTTACTCTTCCTAGTCAGCTAGCGGTGCACTTAGTGTTTCAGTACCTTTGCCCTATCCTGACTTGAAGTAGCAATTAGGAATATAGGAAACACTAATTTCATTTGAAAAAAGAAACACTTTCATTTGAAAAAAATTAACACTAAATTGTTGTGCATGATGTTATGTATTATAGCTGGCATTCATATTGATGCTGGCGTGCTTGATACTTATGTTGGTGGAGATGCGTGTTCATTCCAATTGCATGTTCAATTAATTATATTTCCACAACAACTTTGTTTGCAATTTGATCTCATTCATCTTGCTCCTAGTCTGTTTGCCTATAGAATCTTTGAATTCCCTACCTGCTCTGTAAAGGCACACTATGCTCTCTTAGGAAGTACTCCCTCAGTACAACAATATAGGACGTTTTGGCAAGCTGTTCTAGCTTACCAAAAAGTCCCATATTGTGGGAAGGACGGAGTAGTTCCTTAAACCTGCTATGACCCTTGATGGTGGTTGAGTTGATTTTGATTTGCAAGGCTGCACTATCAATTGTCGGATGCTACATGAAAATATTTCGTGATTTTAATATCTGCTCTTCATTTTTCTGTAGCTTTTTAAGAGAAAAAGCTGTAGTTTTGACGTTGGCTTGGTATTTTGCAGGTTAATGAAGGGTTTCCCTTTTCAGTTGCTTTATCATGGAAGCCAGATGCTCAGAACAATGAACCCCAACAAACAGTTGTATTCCCAAAGGGGAATCCAATCCCTAGCATCAAGGCTCTGACCTTCTATAGGTCCACTACATTTCCAGTGGATGTTTTGAATGTTGATACAGATGATATGCAAATAACACAGAAAATTAGCACTTACACGGTGGGCATTTTTTTAAACCCCAATCATATTCAATACACTTGGCATTTGCCATGTGTTCAAGGGCCTTTTAAATTCTGGTCCTTGAGCAGTTTCTAGTGGTAGCTGATTTTGTTATGTTGTACCTACATGCAGATTGGCCCATTCCAACCGAGCAAAGGTGAGAAGGCTAAACTGAAAGTGAAAGTTCGTCTCAACATCCATGGGATTGTCTCTCTTGAATCAGCAATGGTAACTTGCAATACTCCGTCTTGTCATGTTCCTTTGAAATAGCATCTAACATCTCTCTGATGTTGTTTCTACGCCGTGCTTCTGTATGCAGATGCTGGAAGAGGAGGAAGTGGAAGTTCCAGTTTCAGCTACAAGTGAGGTTCCAAAGGATGCTACTAAAATGGACACAGATGATGCACCACGAGACGATGACAATATGCAAGAACCTAAAGGTGCTTCAGATACTGCCGATGGTGCTGCTGAAAATGGGGCTGGTGATTCTGAGGAAAAAACTGTTCCGATGGATACTGACACAAAGGTATTGTTTGTTCACTCTATTGTTGATGACAATGTATAGGATTACACATATATTGGTGGCCCTGTGCATGCAGCATGTTTTGAAGAGCTACTTCTATCTGCCACTTAAGTTCTGTTCATTTTTTTTGGGATTAGCTACTACTTTTTTTTTGTATGAAATTAGTTTATGATGACACAATGATTCTACGATGAATTTGGTAGTCATCCTCGTGATGCTGATTAAGCATTTTTATTTACGGTATTTTAAGAATTTTCTCTAATGAATTTAGTCGATGTAATTTTACGTCTGTCTTTTGAAAAATGACCAAACAGGGCATAATATCAGATACTTATTTTTTGTTAGTTAGGATCTTTATAAAGAAACACAGATTGTTTCGCAATTAATTATAGAACAATATTGTTTCGTTCATGCATACATGTATTTTTTTGAGAAAGATGTCAACTTTTGTTTTGTGGTAAAAGACTAATAGTTGTGAAATAACTTGTTTATTTCAGGTCGAGCCATCCAAAAAGAAAGTTAAGAAGACAAATGTTCCAGTCGCTGAAACGGTTTATGGTGCGATGGCTGCTGATGAGCTGGATAAAGCAGTTGAGAAAGAGTATGAAATGGCTCTTCAGGACAGAGTGATGGAAGAAACCAAGGACAAGAAGAATTCTGTGGAGGCTTATGTTTATGACATGCGTAACAAGGTATATTGAGCTGCATGATCTGCTGATTGTTTATGTCTGTGCAGTATCTGACCTCATCCTATGTTGTATTCAGCTCAATGAGAAGTACAATGAATTTGTCAAGTCCGAGGACATAGAAGGATTGATGACTAAGCTTCAGGAGGTTGAGGATTGGCTGTATGAAGATGGTGAGGATGAGACCAAGGGAGTCTATGTCGCAAAACTAGAAGAACTTCAAAAGGTATGCCTTCTTTACTGCACCATATATTTATTAATAGTTCACTTTTGGTGTCGTTAGTTCTACATGACTAATTTTGTTCTCCTGCAGGTTGGTGGTCCAATTGAGATGCGGTACAAAGAGTGGACTGAAAGAGGCCCGGTTCTTGAGCAACTGGTGTACTGCATTCGCAGTTTTAGAGAGGCTGCGCTATCTGTTGACCCAAAGTTTGATCACATAGATATATCAGAGAAACAGAAGGTACACGATGTCTGGTTGATCTTAGAATTTCCCACCACTCTTGCATTATCAGTTACAGAAGCATGCTTGGAAGCTGTCCCATTTTATCTTGTCCCCCTGTAGCGGTTAGTTGTTATTGTGTTGGGTAAGACGAGGTAATCCTGCTGTCAGTTGCTAATATGTATTGTTGCATACAGGTCATTAATGAGTGCTCGGAAGCTGAGAACTGGCTACTTGAGAAAAAGCATCAGCAAGATGCTCTACCGAAGCATGCTAATCCCGTCCTCCTTGTTTCTGAGATAAAGAAAAAGGCTGAAGCACTTGACAGGTTAGTTGGTATCCAGCTCTTTCGATGAAATCCCCTTTTAAGCGGACATTGGTATTCCTTGTTGAGCACATTGTGAGCTGTGTCTAGCAAATTGTCCTGAAACTTGTTTCTTGTAGGTTCTGCAAACCGATCATGACCAAGCCAAAGCCGGCACCGAAGCCACAGACCCCACCACCAGCGGAGACCCCAGCGCCTGAGGCTCAAACACCAGAACCACAATCAAGTGGTGCCAGTGAGCCCAGCGAACCAGCGAGCGAAGGAGCTGATCAGGGTGAGTCTACTGCGGAGCAAATGGACACTGATAAAGCCGATCCGTCCCCAGCATAAGGACTTCCGATCAGAGGAGATTTTATGTCAATGATCGGTTGCATTCTCCTGTGCTTTTGGTCTGCTAGGGCAACAAACTAGAAGGAACGGCTGTTTCCGTACGTTGTGAGGATATATGTATTGGAACGTGGAGAGTTCTGCAGTGTTTCTAGCTGGTATTAAGAACTGTTATTCCTTTTATGACTGGTGAACTGGACGATGCATGCAGGATAAGGGCGCCCTTCCAGGTTTTGGTGACCCGCTGTCTCTGGTGTAATTTTTATTGACGATGGTCCATAACGTTGTAATTTTACATACGGTGGTCCATAACGATTCAGAAATTTTTGGTCAAAGATTTCCTTAATTCCTGTTAGCCTCTTGTGTTTTCTTCAATCGGTCGCAAGTAATGTTCTTGCAATCTTTTACCATATAATTCAACATGCGGGCTGTTCAAAAATCATCTAAACAAAAGGTGTCCAAAGAGTGGTTTAGTAGGAGGCGATCCACATAAGCATACACACTCCCTAGTGTTTGAGCATCTCCATCCCCCAAAGGCCTTTGGGGCGTCTGACGCTGTTTTGATCTGGCGCGGTGTGTTTGCCGTCCTTTAAAGGTTGTTTTGATCCGGCGCGGTGTGTCTGGCATCCTGAGGCTGTCCGGTGTGTCTAGCGTCCGAAGGTTGTTTTAGCTATACGGAGGTCTGGCATCCCGAGGCTCTCCTAGCTAAATGGAGGTCTGGCGTCCCGAGGCTGTCCTAGCTATACGGGAGGTTGTGTCGCAGATGCGTCGGATGGAAAATGTGCCCTTCGCCATGTAGGTAAAAGCAACACATCGTATGGAAAATGCACCCCTTGGCATGTAGCATGTAGGTAAAAGCAACACGGGTACCACCTGTCAATGACCAAAGCAGATGCATGACCCTCCCGCCTCTATTTTGTGACACACCCCCTTCCAACCTTACCACAACCACCAATTTCGCTGGCCATTGCGACCGAATATCGCATGCGCCTGATTCCACAACGTCTCGTCTCACCCGTCCACCCATTTCGGCTGCCCATTTTGCTGCTAGTTGGTCACCGTCTCGGACCCGAACTGTCGGATACTCCGAGCATCCATCATGCACGCAAGTTGCTTGACCGTCTGTTTGGTAGGCGCCCCTAATGCTATTTCTTGTCTCTCTTGCAGCTGTTGTTTTCATTGACAATTTCTTTTGCCTCGTAGATATGGACAACAACGACGGGATGATGATCCATCAACCGATGGAGGACGATGACACATTCGATGCTAACGTTCATGAGCACTAGTCGATCCTCACTTGCCTTCTAAAAATGGATGCCGCCGAGCTAAAGGAGGGGCCACGACATAGAGGTTCCAAGCGTGGAAAAAATGTCGTAGTTCTGCGATTAGGGGACGCGACTAGGAACATATGCGCTCCAAAGGTGGCACAACGCGGCGGCACCCCCCAAACGCTCGTTCCAGAGCTTCTTCTGGACGGTGTTTGGGGGCGACGGAGGGAGATGCTCTTACACGTGATGGCACCGACACAATTGTTCTTGTTTCGACATAATTAAAAAAAAAGTAAAAGAGGAGGATTTAGACAGAACACATTGATGTTGTATTGTCCAAATTTGCATGAAGTCTGTTTCTATTGAGGGGACTGGTTGTTTCAAATTGGACTATGTGGGAGCCACTGTGTTTGAGCCCGCCCTAAATAGTATGCTCCGTTCCAAATTTATGGGTACGTGTTGCGTATTATTCCCTCCCGTTCACTAATATATAATATTTTAGCCTTTTGCAAATCTAGCTAATTTGGTATGTACATAGTCTAGTTTTAGTACTCTCTTCGATTAATATTATTTGCCACTAGTATAACTATATATCTAGAACTAATGTATGCCGAGATATATCTATATTAGTGGCAGATACTATGGATCAGAAGGAGTATGTAGATTCACTTATTATGGTGCCTATCTATATCTAGTTCACTTTGAAATGGTCGAAGGAGCTTATATTTGTAAATAGGAATCAAAATTATAAAGTTTGTAATCAAAAATAAAACAACAAGCACCAGTGGTCTAGTGGTAGAATAGTACCCTGCCACGGTACAGACCCGGGTTCGATTCCCGGCTGGTGCAAATCTTTTTTTTTGCTCGAGCATAGTACGGTTAGAGGGAACCAAAAATCTGGCCGTTCCGATCGGAACAGACGAGCAACATGCCGTTCCTTCGAGATGATCACTCGCCGCAGTCCACGATTTCCATCACGATTCATGAACTCGGCATGAATCTTCCGCCGGAATTACCGCCCGCACTAGTGCACTGCCACTGCATCTCATTCTCACAGCGCTCTCTGCCTATCAATGGAGCAGCCCAGATCCCCGGCCCACACAATCGTTGTGAATGGCCCGTATGAGGAGGGGACGCATCACCACTCCCACAGGGAAGTAACAAGTTCCAGTGCCAGTCACTGACCAGTACATTTAAACTACTGGCTTGAACACACCAATGCACTCAATTTGGCCGCTAAACCTTTTGCGCGCCAAGAATGGCCACCATGGGCGCCCTTCGAACCTTCCTCCTCTCCTACCCGGAGTTCCTCCTCGCCGCCTTCTGCTTCCTCGCCCTGGCCGCCCTCCGCCTCGCGCTCCAGTGGCGGGCCGCAGCAGGCAGCAACGTGCCCGTCAACTGGCCGGTCGTCGGCATGCTCCCCTTCGTGCTCACCAACCTCGGCCACCTCCTCGACGCCGCCACCGCCGCGCTCCGGGACTCGGGCTGCTCCTTCGCGTTCCGGGGCCCCTGGCTCGTCGGCGGCGACTACCTCCTCACCTGCGACCCCGCCGCCGTGCACCACTGCCTCGCCGCCAACTTCGCCCGCTACGACAAGGGCCGCGACTTCGCCGAGATGTTCGACGTCGCCGGCAGCGGCCTCCTCGTCTCCGAGGCCGCCACGTGGACGCAGCAGCGCCACGTCGTCGCCACCGTCTTCGCCGCCCCCGCGTTCCGCTCCTTCGTCGTGTCCACCGTCGAGCGCCAGACGGCTCGCCTCCTGGCGCCGTTCCTGGACCGCGCCGCGGCCGCCGGCCGCGCCGTCGAGCTCGAGGACGTGTTCATGCGCTTCTCGCTCGATGTTTCCTACGCCGTGGTCTTCGCCCACGACCTCGACTCGCTCTCCCTCGAGGCTGCGAACGCCCCGTACCCGCCGTTCGGACAGGCCACGAGGATGGCCGGGGAGGCCGTCATGTTCCGCCACGTTGTGCCGGCAAGGTGGTGGAAGCTGCTCAGGTGGCTCAACGTCGGCATCGAGAGGAGGTACGCCGAGGCCAAGGCGGTGCTCGACGAGTTCGTCTACCGCGAGATCGGGAAACGCAAGGCGGGACACCTGCCGCTCCTAGGAGGAGGAGGCGACCTGCTGTCCATGTACATGGCGTGGCCCAGGGACCCCGCCATGACCGACCGCCAGAGGGGCGAGTTCCTCCGCGACGCCGCCGTGGGGTACATGTTCGCGGCCAAGGACCTCGTCGCCTCCGCGCTCACATGGTTCTTCTACATGCTCTGCACGCACCCGCACGTCGAAGCCAAGATCCTCCACGAGCTAAAATCTTTACGCGCCAACGCACCCGCTGAGTGCGGCGGCACCGTCTTTTTCGACTGCGACACGCTCCGGTCGGCCTCCTACCTCCACGCGGCGGTGCTTGAGGCGCTGCGCCTGCACCCGCCGGCGCCGTTCGAGGAGAAAGAGGCGCGCGAGGACGACGTGCTGCCCGACGGCACTCCAGTGACAAAGGGCACCAGGATCCTCTTCTGCATCTACGCCATGGGCAGGATAGAGGAGATATGGGGCGAGGACTGCAGGGAGTACCGGCCGGAGCGGTGGCTGTCTGGCAGCGGCCGGGTCCGGCACCAGCCGAGTTACAAGTTCGCCGCGTTCAACTCCGGGCCGAGGAGCTGCCTTGGCAAGGACCTAGGGCTCAGCAACCTCAAGATCGCGGCCGCGGCCATCATCTACAACTTCCGGGTGGAGCTCGTCGACGGCCATGTGGTGGAGCCAACCGACTCGGTGGTGCTCCACACGAAGAACGGGCTCATGGTCAGGGTCAAGAGAAGGGGGGTGGCTTTTGATGACTGAATTCAGGCTCTTGGTTGCATTGCATCTTGATTACAGTCGACATATATACACACCGGAGCTAATCTAGTACTCAATCATGATTATCATCATCATATAAAGGATCTATTTATTTCAAGAAACACAAGTGATCTTGGGCTGGAGAGAAGGTTTAATATTAGGTAATTGGTAACAAAAGAGCTCCATTTATTCAGTAAATTGGTCTGCAACAAGGACATATAGTTCAGAATTTTAATGCATATACTGCCTATCTTTGGTGGACAAGAATACCTGATTCCATGATTTTGAGCATACAGCATGCTAAAGTATCACTTTGCTTGCACATGTAATCTTTGATTGCGCCAGAAAGAATAAATTCCAATGGGTTGGCAGTACAATAATGTTATACAGCAGGTTCATCCGCCAGTACAAAATTGTACATCAATCTACACTAAACAGCAGGTGATAGCGGACAGTGCCGACATGCTATCACGCTAAGGGCAATCCTTCGATTTCTCCTGGGAATTCAACCAATAGATTAACAAATAACCTAAATAGTATTTCTGTCAAGTACTCCATTTGTCATGGATATGCAACGAATATCTTGCAGCCAGCTATTGTGTATTTTCAGTCCGCTACCACAGCCATTCAAGAATCGCTTGTGTTCACAAATTATCAGTAAAACAAAAAGGGTAACAATTGTCACTGCTGTAAAGATGATTGCCTGCACAAAACAAACCAGAGGAAACATAAGGTACAAAACTCAAAACAAATGAAGAAACTAGAGGCTCAGCGATCAGATTATACTATTTTTTGAGGGAGCGATCAGATTATACTTAAAAGCCCTTGCATTATAATGAAGTAAAGAAGGCTCTGCACTGCAGGCAATGCAACGACGAATGTGCAGCGATGAATGATTGACTATCTACTTTTACAGGCAAAATGAAATAAGATTTTCGTATGTTCACATACTAAATCTAAATGGGCATGATCTTCTTAGTACTTGAGTGCTTGTGACAAATAAAAAAAACTAACCAGAAATGCAGAAGCACAAAGCCCAGGCCGTTCTCGAGGATCCCGGTTGTAGTACTTGCAGCAATAAAGAAGAGCCGCTATGTACCAGATTAAAGGGCACAGGAAACCTAAAAGAAAACTGCAATAACTTTTAATACAGTAAACAATAACAGAACAAAAGAATTGAGGAATAGATTGCCTCACCAACACCATCCAATTCCACAACCAAAGAAGGGAAGCCGTCTTTCAAACATCGCCAATCTTGGGTTTTCTTCATCCCCAAGTAGCGTGTACTTCCCGAGGCACACCTGACAACGGCAAAATTCATCCGAATTTCCTACGGAACGCAGAAGAATGAATTCAGCTAGACCAAGAGAAATATATTTCCAGGAGACCTGTACTGATAAACACTCTCTATTGTACAGGTATTTTACTGATCAATGATCATGTTCTTCATGGCATGAGAGTGAGATTTGCTGCCAATATTTGACAGTCATCTGAGAAAGAATAAGAGCATGAGCAGGTTTAAAAAAAACAGTACCTCCCCTCATAAGTACTATAGTTGTTCGGTCAAGGAAGCAGCAGGAAGAACCGTGGAGCTTCTCAGCATTTCGGGACTCCTTGCTGTAATGGCTAATGGAAACTACGAACCAAGAGCTATCATCACATCAAGCAGCTGGACAGAAGAAATACGAGAAGTTAGCATGAAAATCTGGTGGCATCTAATCGGTATGTAAAATAAAGTGAATTTAAAACTAGCGCTCATTTTAGATAGTGCACTACAAAGACAATGATTATGTACCAAGCTTTCACAATTCATAAATATGTCGAGTCCAACTGAATCAGCTATTCGCTACATAATCTCAAAGAGAAATTCCCTCAAGTTGAATCAGCTATTCGCTACATAATCTCAAAGAGAAATTCCCTCAGTGACGCAACAGATTTTTTCAGACCATTTTAATCAAGAAAACATTGCAGGGTAGAACTGTATCCAAATAATATAGGTTGTTCAGTTCGCAACATTGGAGTATCTAAGTTTGTCAAACATTTTTTAAACATTCCTTGGAGAAAAGCAACATCACATGTTACAGTGAGCTATTGAGCTTTCCTAAGCAAATATTGATCACACAGCTGAATTTCTGGGCATACTGAACTGTGGAAACGAACCTTATCATTTACTAACTTGGTCAAACTTGCCTAAGAGAATGTACTCCGCTGATGGATTAACAAACTGTGGTAATCCGCATTGACTTAGGCTAGTGCTAACACTGGAAACACTTCCGTCCGAACCCAATTCAACTGAAAGAAGTGCAATGTCAGGAGCGGATATATGGTCCCGTGCCAACGTACACCAAAATAGGAGTTGGAGGTTGGAGCCAGCCGAAGGTCAATCTACACAGCCCTTCTCTCTGAACAAAACGAGGATGGCATTAACGCAAAGCTCTATAATCCAACACCCTGTAATTCACCCCCCAGCTTATATCGGTAATATCATCGAGCAGGTCGTGTTCCTTCCAGAGAGTCAACACCCTGCTGGAAGTTGCAGTTACCCGATCTCAAGATCCGGCCGCAATACATTCCGGAATCCACAAGCTATCACATTTCCGTCCAATCTAATCAGGGACCAAGCGAAGAAACCAAGAACTGAGCTGCGATCTACAGAAGCAAGAAAGGCACGGGCAGCATCAACCAGCAAAAGGGAAGCTGCAAACTTACATGAGCGAATCGAATCTCCTGCAAGGAGAGTCCATGTAATTCTGCGGCGTATTCTTTTAGCTTCTGCTGGGCGGGCGTTTGCTGAGATGCGGAGGGTTGGAAGAACAGATGAGGAGGAGAGGTCTCTGGGTGGCAGCAGTCTCTCTTCTCTCGAGTCTCCGTCCCTCTGTCTTGTCTCGTGTGATTGATTTCCCTTTCCAAGTGGCCTTTTCGGCTTTACCCCTCCTTTTGTCGATAATACCAAGTGGATTTTGGTTGCACGTTCTATTGGATATGCACTGACAGCAACTCCAGCACATCCGTTATCCCACGGCCTTTGAAAACGGAGTGTGTTTTAGAACATGGGGCGTATCCTCCATCTATTTTAAAATACATCTTACACATATTTTGAAATTTTAAAAAATAAAATAAAAAATTGCACGTACATCTTCTCGTGCTACACGCTCACAAAGTAATTTCATGAAAATTCGACTTGCCATGCGATGTGTGTAAAAAGATAAAATTTGCGAAAAGTAATGCTTTTCACTAGATAATTTTTCTCTTTTTAAATAGGTCATAAAAATATTAGTTTTTTTTGTGAAACTTGACGAACACGTATATATTGTGAAGATGTACATGTAAAAAATTATCAATTCTTTTGACACTTTGAAATATAAATTTTTGGCACAAGAAGTATATGCACACGGGAGCCGAAATGAATTTCCATTACAAGACCCAATAATGTGATTTAAGATCAAGTCTCAGACAAAAGGGAACATGACTCGACGTTGAGGTTCAAAACAATAAACTTAATTGTGTTTGTATAGGGACCATTAAGGTTTTCTAGAACCCATGGGTAGTCATTGATCGAAGATGTGTCTCCATCATGTCTACGCATTTCCGAACCCGTAGGGTGGCACACTTAAGGGACGCTTTGGGATCGATTCAATATCGTTAGAGAATATGGAGAGGACACCGGAATTGTTCTGGAGAGGAAGCAGAATAAGTTCTGGGTTGAAGAATAGTTTCGAGACTCGCATATATGTTTATTATTTAATTGGTTGAGTTAAACAAATAAATATAAAGAAAAAAATAGAATACCTGATGTGGGCATTACCTTTCGGGTAACCAACATTAGACTACCTCCTCCGGCCCAACCAGGGGCCCATGAAGATTGCTCAACAACCAAGGTGGACCTATACGTCGGTTCCAGTAAAGGAGGCATACCTGAAGAAGGATTCTTGACGAGCAAGGCAAGAAGACGCTATACAAGAAAATATTAGAATAGATCTCTTTGTAACCTAGTCGAGTCCGTACATAACTCTCGGGACCTGGCCTGCTATATAAAGGCCAGGAGAGGGTCTGCCAAGACACAACTTCAATACATAGATTCACCGCAAGTCAAGAGCTAGAACCCTCAAGAGCTAGAACCCTAAAATCTTAGCCTCTCGACGAGACAACCACCACAACCTATCGGCTACCCCATTGTAACCCGATATATTCGACAATCAAGATCAGACAAGCAGGAAGTAAGGGTTTTACCTCATCGAGGGCCCCGAACCTGGGTAAACATCTCTCCCCGCTTGTTTGATATCCGATGTCTCGTGTCTGCCTGCAGGATTCCGTCAACCCTAAGCCCCTCATGGTGGGCATTGCCGAGGAGCACCCTCGTCAATTGGCGCCGTCTGTGGGAAACCTGTCGGCACAAGGCACATCATCGGCTGCTTCGATCATGTCGACCACGACTCCACCAGCATCGCCGACACCATCGTCGGCTCCTTCATCGCCAAGCTTGGGGAACTTGAATCGTTTCGGGTCCTTAGAGTTTACTCCGCACGCCGACTCGTCTCGTTCGGTCTTCTCAGGCCTACGCGGCGGGTTGGATTTGACGTTCGGGAGCGCCCACTACTGCATCGACGCCGAGGGCATCCTTCGGCTGCTCGATCCTTTCGCTCTAGCACGTCAAGGACTGTGGCTTCATCGGCTGCGGGATCGACCGCATCGACTCCAGTCTCGGTCGATCTACCGGTTACGTTATCAGTATCGACTCTGACATCTTCGCCATCGCCATCTTCACACCGTTCAACATCGTCAATGTCCGTTGGATCCGACGATTATGCATCGTCCGATCTGACGTCGTACTACTACCTCAACTGCGACACCATGCACGGGCTAGGTTTGGATGACACGCCATTCGTCGCCAAGTACTCCTCCGATGAAGAAAGTATCGACAACATTGCCAGGGTAGCCACCTGGAGAGTGGCACATCACCAAATTTACGCCATCCTCAACCCTGTCAACGGAGAAGGACCCTCTGAAGGTGAACATACCCCACGAGTCAATCGTGGTGGACGCCGCAACATCGAGACTAGCGCCAACAACGATGATAGCGCTTACACCATCACTGAGGAAGAGTGGGAAATTGCTCGCAATACTGTAGCCAATAACACTCGAGTCCCCTGTGGAGTTTCGGCAGGGACCCTCAGCGCGTATCACACTATTCTGAAAAGGAATCGGGTACGGTTGGCCTCTGAGCAAGCCGACCTCGATCGACGCTGACATGCAATGGATCAATCAAGTGAGCGACGAAGGGCGTCACACGGAAGCGCGTCCTGTAGCAACCAAGGATCAGGGAGATTTCAGCCACGAATTCCTCGACTCTTAGAAGACGATGCAGGGGAGATCACTTCGAATCTCTCCAACTCTTTTATGACTATGGATACTGTAGGGATGCTTAGGCCAAAAACTGTCGAAGGGGCAACAGCTAATCTCGGAGCTTACTTGATCAATCACCAGCCAACACCCAATGATCCAATGGCGCAAGCTCATCGGGACGCTTTGGAAAGCCTTGCAATCCTTGGAGATAAACTCACCCCTAGGAAGGAGAAAACTACGCATCAAGTCAGTGGATCTAAGCATCGATCGAAAGATGCCCGTGATGGTATTACACAGAGTAAGATTGACAAAACTCGCCGGCGGCGTGCTGCAAGGGAACGATATGACAGTGAAAATTCCAAGGAAACCCAGGAGTACGATGATGAACTTCGAGGAGCCGATTGTTTGAGCTACAAAATTCGGGAGACAATGCCACCGAAGAGATTCAAGCCTACTCTCACCGACGCCTCCAAGTATGATGGGCAGCAGGAGTTGAGGTCTTGGATAGACGATTATCTGCAAACCGTGATCTTACACAAGGGAAATCAAATAGCGGCAATGCAGTTGCTGCAACTTTACCTGAAGGATTTGGCACGAGCATGGTTGAGAGGCCTGTCGTAAGGATCTGTTAATAAGTCCTGGGAATATTTGGTTGATGCTTTCGTCAGGAATTTCCAGGCCACATACAAAAGGCCTGTTGGAATCGAAGAGTTGCGTCATTGCCAGCAGAAGCCGAAGGAATCAATGCGCGCGTACATTGGACATTTTACGAAACTCCTAAACGCAGCCGAAGATGTTTCTGTCGACAGAGCGATCGATGCTTTCAGTGATGGCATTGGACGAGAATCCTACATCAAAGAACTTGGCTGGAAAAAGCCAAAGACTATTACTAATCTTATGGAGATTGCCAACAGTTGGGCTGATGGAGAAGATCACATGAGGAAACCGCGTCCGCGCAGTGACGACGAAGATAATGACCATAAGCATGATTCAGGCCATCGACATGACAACCGAAAAAAGACAAGAGACCGCGGGTATGAAGACACCAATATTGTAGCTGTCGGATAGTCCGATCGACGTGATGATGGTACGATGATCAGCGTGGTGATAGGCGTGATGATCGTCGGGATAACAACCGCAACGGTTCTGGGTGAAATCGTGGCAACTAAAGGGAGCGGCCACCACGGGTCCCAGAGTTACCGTTTTGCCAAACAACTAAATGCTCCTTGTTACATACACGCGTACATCGACCCCAAGGATAACTCCAAAAAGTAAAGCCATTTGCTCAGGGATTGTCGACAGTTTATCGATATTCAGAAGTTTTACGAGTCGGGTAAGAGGCAGGCACAGCTCCCGAACCCACCGCCGCCACCTCAACATCAATACAGCAAGTTCAAACTCGTGCCTCTAATGAAGCTTTTCCTCCACCTCGGGGGAAGATGAGCATGATTCATAAAACTGGCGTTTCCACGAGAGAGATGAAAAAGCTTATGCAAGAGATCAACCTTGCAGCGAGCACCATGGCTAACGTCCCAGAATTCATCGACTGGTCTGCGCAGAGCATCCTGTTCAGCAGGGCCAATCACCCGATGTCTATCCCAAGACCGGGTCATGCAGCTTTGGTAGTCAAAGCACAAATATGAGGATTCAGTATGAGCAAAGTATTCATGGATGATGGAAGCGGATTAAACCTGATATTCGCAAGCACGGTCCGGAATATGGGCATCACAACCAATATGTTGCAGGAGTCCGATACATATTTTCATGGAATTGTTCCTACCTTGCCAGCACACCCTCTTGGCAAAATTTCCTTGAATGTAGTATTCGGGAAACCCAACAATTTCAGGAAAGAACGGATCGAATTCGAGGTAGTAAATTGGGAATCACAGTACCGCACTATCCTCGGGAGGCCAACTTATGCTAAGTTCATGGTTGTACCGCACTATGCGTACCTAAAGCTTAAGATGCCAGGCAACAATGGGACCAATATTACGGTTCATGGGATTTTCTCTCGTTCAGATAACTGTGATCGAGAGTTCCAGAAGATTGCTGCTAAGTTTGGGATAAAGCAAGAAGTTAAAACTACTGACTTCCCTTCCAAGCAGTTGACTCTTCAAGGCAAAGACTCTAAGCTTAAGGGGAACGGCAGTGGCAAGAAGACAAAGAAACAACCGGACGATCCTGCAGCGGCAGTACCAACTGTCAAAACTTCGGCAGCGGATGATAAAGCTTCAGTCGAAGGTGCTAACTCCTTGGCAGTAATTGGCAGTGCTTCTACGAAAACTATCAGAACCGTCCCGGAAATCATCGGCACTTCGGAAGCCATCGGCACCTCAGGCGTGGATCAAGAGAAGAAGGACCCTCCTCTTACTTAAGAAGACGAGCGGTGGCATACATCTTTATCTTCATAGGATTTTATTTTCAATAAGGCTTTCTTAAGCCATATCAATATTAGCTTATCTTATCATCATAGACTCATTAATAAAGGTTCAAGTTTCGTTTATACGAGCTTTTTGATTGATTCGGGACACCGAACAATTTTTTCAAGAATTTTTCACATAATACTGCGAACTCGACTTCGAAATATGAGTACAATAAGCAAACTCGATAAAAAAGATCGGGGGTCGCCTGTGCTGGTTATGCCCAAACTTATCATCTAAGCCTCAAGAAAAATGCGAGTGCTACAATGGATGATTACCAAAGGGTCCTATAAAATAACAATACACATTGTCTTCCGCCAAAGCCTCAGGGAACATGTGAGCGCTGCTAATGGCGAGGATAATATAACTTATGGAAGGCCCATGCCAGTACGTCGAACAAGGAGGTACTAAGAGCAACGGAGTCAATCGCGAGCATAGTTTCCTCGATTTACTCGGGGGTTGTTGATGGCGTGTAACTCACACGTTCGTTGGGAACCCCAAGAGGAAGGTATGATGCGCACAGTAGCAAGTTTTCCCTCAGAAAGAAACCAAGGTTTAATCGAATCAGTAGGAGCCAAGAAGCACGTTGAAGGTTGATGGTCGCAAATGTGATGCGGCGCAACAGGATTCTGCGCCAACGTGGAATCACAACAAGTACTTTGAAAACAGTGAGGTTGTCAATCTCCACTGCTTTGTAACAAAGGATTAAACGTATCGAGTGGAAGATGTTTGCAAAGAAAACAGTAAAACAAGTATTGCAGATTGTATGCTATGTAAAGAATAGGACCGGGGTCCACAGTTCACTAGAGGTGTCTCTCCCATAAGATAAAGCATGTTGGGTGAACAAATTACAGGCAATTGACAAATAGAGAAAGGCATAACAATGCATATACATGATATGAGAAATATAGTGAGATTTAATTGGGCATTACGACAAAGTACATAGACCGCCATCCAACTGCATCTATGCCTAAAAAGTCCACCTTCAAAGTTATCATCCGAACCCCATTCGTATTAAGTTGCTAAGCAACAGACAATTGCATTAAGTATGGTGCGTAATGTAATCGACAACTACATCCTTAGACATAGAATCAATGTTTTATCCCTAGTGGCAACAGCACATCCACAACCTTAGAACTTTCTCTGTCCCGGATTCAATGGAGGCATGAACCCACTATCGAGCATAAATACTCCCTCTTGGAGTTAAGAGTACAAACTTGGCCAGAGCCTCTACTAATAACGGAGAGCATGCAAGATCATAAACAACACATAAACAATAGATTGATAATCACCATAATCATAGTACTCTCTATCCATCGGATCCCGACAAACACAACATATAGAATTACATATAGATGATCTTGATCATGTTAGGCAGCTCACAAGATCCAACAATGAAGCACAACAAGGAGAAGACGACCATCTAGCTACTGCTATGGACCCATGGTCTAGGGGTGAACTACTCACTCATCACTCCGGAGGCGACCATGGCGGTGTAGAGTCCTCCGGAGATGAATCCCCTCTCCGTGGGTGCCGGAGGCGATCTGAATCCCCGAGATGGGATTCGGCGGCGACGTCTCTGGAAGGTTTTCCGTATCGTGGCTCTCTGGGGTTTCGCGACGGAGGCTTTAAGTAGGCGGAAGGGCAACGCGGGGGCCACACGAGGGCCCCACAGCCTAGGTCTGCGCGGCCGGGCCGGGCCGCGCCGCCTATGGTGTCGGCGCCTCGTGGCCCCACTTCCTTCCCTCTTCGGTCTTCGGAAGCTCCGTGCAAAAATAGGACCCTGGCGAAGATTTCGTCCAATTCCGAGAATATTTCCTTACTAGGATTTCTGAAACCAAAAACAGCAGAAAACATCAACTGGCTCTTGCATCTTGTTAATAGGTTAGTTCCAAAATGCATAAATATGACATATAATGTGCATAAAACATGTAGGTATCATCAATAAAGTAGCATGGAACATAAGAAATTATCGATACGTTGGAGACGTATCGCATCCCAAGCTTAGTTCTGCTCGTCCCGAGCAGGTAAAACGATAACAAAGATAATTTAAGTGACATGCCATCATAATCTTGATCATACTATTTGTAAACATATGTAATGAATGCAGCGATCAAAACAAAGGTAATGACATGAGTAAACAAGTGAATCATATAGCAAAGACTTTTCATGAATAGTACTTCAAGACAAGCATCAATAAGTCTTGCATAAGAGTTAACTCATAAAGCAATAAATCAAAGTAAAGGTGTTGAAGCAACACATAGGAAGATTAAGTTTCAGCGGTTGCTTTCAACTTATAACATGTATATCTCATGGATATTGTCAACATAAAGTAATATAATAAGTGCAATATGCAAGTATGTAGGAATCAATGCACAGTTCACACAAGTGTTTGCTTCTTAAGGTGGAAGGAGATAGGTAAACTGACTCAACAATAAAAGTAAAAGAATGGTCCTTCAAAGAGGAAAGCATCGATTGCTGTATTTGTGCTAGAGCTTTTATTTTGAAAACATGAAACAATTTTGTCAACGGTAGTAATAAAGCATATGAGTTATGTAAATTATATCTTACAAGTTGCAAGCCTCATGCATAGTGTACTAATAGTGTCCGCACCTCGTCCTACTTAGCTTGGACTACGGATCTTTGCATGCCATGTTTCAACCAAGTGTCACAAAGGGTACCTCCATGCGCCTACAAAGGTCTAAGGAGAATGCTCGCATTTTGGATTTCTCGCTTTTGATTATTCTCAACTTAGACATACCGGGACAACATGGACAACAGATAATGGACTCCTCTTAAATGCATAAGCATGTAGCAATGATTATTATTCTCATATGAGATTGAGGATATATGTCCAAAGCTGAAACTTCAACCATGATTCATGGCTTTAGTTAGCGGCCCAATGTTCTTCTCTAACAATTTGCATGCTCCAACCACTAAAATGATAGATCCTTCAGACAAGACGGACATGCATAACAACTCACATGATATTCAACAATAGTTGATGGCGTTCCCAAAGCATGGTTATCGCACAACAAGCAACTTAATAAAAGATAAAGTGCATAAGTACATATTCAATACTACGATAGTTTTTAAGGCTATTTTGTCCCATGAGCTATATATTGCAAAGGTGAATGATGGAGTTTTAAAGGTAGCACTCAAGCAATTTACTTTGGAATGGCGGAGAAATACCATGTAGTAGGTAGGTATGGTGGACACAAATGGCATAGTAGTTGGCTCAAGGATTTTGGATGCATGAGAAGTATTCCCTCTCGATACAAGGTTTAGGCTAGCAAGGTTATTTGAAGCAAACTCAAGGATGAACAGGTGCAGCAAAACTCACATAAAATACATATTGTAAACATTATAAGACTCTACACCGTCTTCCTTGTTGTTCAAAACTCAATACTAGATATTATCTAGACCTTAGAGAGACCAAATATGCAAATCAAATTTTAGCAAGCTCTATGTATTTCTTCATTAATGGGTGCAAAGCATATGATGCAAGAGCTTAAACATGAGCACAACAATTGCCAAGTATCAC
This sequence comes from Lolium multiflorum, assembly GCA_030979885.1. Classification (NCBI taxonomy): domain Eukaryota; kingdom Viridiplantae; phylum Streptophyta; class Magnoliopsida; order Poales; family Poaceae; genus Lolium; species Lolium multiflorum. The sequence continues at coordinate 60,835,793 of CM061747.1, read as the reverse complement.
ATTATCCAAGACATTTTAGAATTACTACATGTAGCATTTTCCAATTCCAACCATATAACAATTTAACGAAGAAGAAACTTCGCCATGAACATTATGAGTAAAGCCTAAGGACACATGTGTCCATATGCAACAGCGGAGCGTGTCTCTCTCCCACAAAGTGAATGCTAGGATCCATTTTATTCAAACAAAAACAAAAACAAAAACAAACCGACGCTCCAAGTAAAGAACACAAGATGTGATTGAATAAAAATATAGTTTCGGGGAGGAACCTGATGATGTTGTCGATGAAGGGATGCCTTGGGCATCCCCAAGCTTAGACGCTTGAGTCTTCTTAAAATATGCAGGGGTGAACCACGGGGCATCCCCAAGCTTAGAGCTTTCTCCTCTTGATCATAGTATATCATTCTCCTCTCTTGACCCTTGAAAACTTCCTTCACACCAAACTTCAAGCAAACTCATTAGAGGGTTAGTGCACAATTAATAATTCACACATTCAGAGGTGACACAATCATTCTTTACACTTCTGGACATTGCATAATGCTATGGACATTAATGGATCAAAGAAATAAATCCAACATAGCAAAAGAGGCAATGCGAAATAAAAGGCAGAATCTGTCAAAAACAGAACAGTCCGTAAAGACGAATTTAAAGCTGGCACCAGACTTGCTCAAATGGAAAAACTCAAAACTAATGAAAGTTGCGTAGGATCACGCTCGTAAATTGGCAGATTTTTTAGAATTTTCTACAGAGAACTGTGCCCAGATTCGTGACAGACAGCAATGCTGTTTCTGCGCAGCGATCCCAAATATAACATCAACTTTGACATAGAAACTTTACTTGGCACAAAAACATGATAAGGAGAGGTTTCTACAGTAGTAAACAACTTCCAAGACTCAACAAAACAAAAAATTGCTGTAGGTAAAAACATGGGTTGTCTCCCATAAGCGCTTTTCTTTAACGCCTTTCAGCTAGGCGCAGAAAGTGCAAATCAAGTAACATCGAGAGTAGAAGCATCAACATCATAACTTGTTCTAATAATAGAATCAAAAGGCAACTTCATTCTCTTTCTAGGGAAGTGTTCCATACCTTTCTTGAGAGTAAATTGGTATTTAATATTACCTTCCCTCATATCAATAACAGCACCAGCGGTTCGAAGAAAAGGTCTTCCCAACACAATAGGACAAGATGTATTGCATTCGATATCCAAGACAACAAAATCAACGGGACAAGGTTATTGTTAACCGTAATGCGCACATTATCAATCCTCCCCAAAGGTTTCTTTTTAACATTATCGAGATTAACATCCAAATAACAATTCTTCAATGGTGGCAAGTCAAGCATATCATAAATCTTTTTAGGCATAACAAATACTTGCACCAAGATCACATAAAGCATTACATTCAAAGTCATTGAATTTCATTTTAATGATGGGCTCCCAACCATCTTCTAACTTTCTAGGAATAGAAGTTTCAAGTTTTAGTTTCTCTTCTCTAGCTTTTATGAGAGCATTTGTAATATGTTTTGTAAAGGCTAAATTTATAGCACTAGCATTAGGACTTTTAGCAAGTTTTTGTAAGAACTTTATAACTTCAGAGATGTGGCAATCATCAAAATCTAAATCATTATGAGCTACAGCAATGGGATCATTGTTCCCAAGGTTGGAAAAAATTTCAGTTTTATCACAAGCAGTTTCAGCAGTTTTAGCAATTTCAGGCAGTTTTGTTCGCTTTGCACTAGGAGTAGAAACATTGCCAACACCAATTATTTTACCATTGATAGTAGGAGGTGCAGCAACATGTGAAGAATTAGCATTACTAGTGGTGGTAATAGTCCAAACTTTAGCTACATTATTCTCTTTAGCTAGTTTTTCATTTTCTTCTCTATCCCACCTAGCACGCAGTTCAGCCATTAATCTTATATTCTCATTAATTCTAACTTGGATGGCATTTGATGTAGTAGTAATCTTATTATCAATATCATTATTAGGCATAACTTTCAATTTTAAAAGATTAACATCGGAGGCAAGTCTATCAACTCTAGAAGCAATAGTATGAATTTTATCAAGCTTTTCCTCAACAGATTTGTTAAAAGTTTGTGTACTAATAAATTCCTTAAGCATAGCTTCAAGACCAGAGGGTACACTCCTATTATTATTGTAAGAATTCCCATAAGAATTACCATAACCATTACCATTAGCAGAAGGATATGGCCTATAGTTATTACCAGAGTTGTTCCTATAAGCATTGTTGTTGAAATTATTATTTTTAATGAAATTCACATCAACATTTTCTTCTTGAGCAACCAATGAAGCTAAAGGAACATTATTTGGATCAACATTAGATCTACCATTCACAAGCATAGACATAATCACATCAATCTTATCACTCAAGGAAGAGGTTTCTTCAACAGAATTTACCTTCTTACCTTGTGGAGCTCTTTCCGTGTGCCATTCAGAGTAATTTATCATCATATCATCAAGAAGTTTTGTAGCCGCCCCCAATGTGATGGACATAAAGGTACCTCCAGCAGCTGAATCCAATAAATTCCGCGAAGAAAAATTTAGTCCTGCATAGAAGGTTTGGATGATCATCCAAGTAGTCGATCCATGGGTTGGGCAATTCTTTACCAAAGTTTTCATTCTCTCCCATGCTTGAGCAACATGTTCAGTATCTAATTGTTTAAAATTCATTATGCTACTTCTCAAAGATATAATTTTAGCGGGAGGATAATATCTACCAATAAAAGCATCCTTGCATTTAGTCCATGAATCAATACTATTCTTAGGCAAAGATAGCAACCAATCTTTAGTTCTTCCTCTTAATGAGAAAGGAAACACTTTCAATTTAATAATATCACCATCTACATCTTTATACTTTTGCATTTCACAAAGTTCAACAAAATTATTAAGATGGGCAGCAGCATCATCAGAACTAACACCAGAAAATTGATCTCTCATGACAAGATTTAGTAAAGCAGGTTTAATTTCAAAGAATTCTGCTGTAGTAGCAGGTGGAGCAATAGGTGTGCATAGGAAATCATTATTATTTGCATTTGTGAAGTCACACAACTTAGTATTTTCAGGGGTATTCATTTTAGCAACGGTAAATAGAACAAACTAGATAAAGTAAATGCAAGTAACTAATTTTTTTGTGTTTCGATATAGAGAGCAAGACAATAAATAAAGTAAAACTAGCAACTAATTTTTTGTATTTTGATTTACTGCAGCAAACAAAGTAGTAAATAAAATAAAGCAAGACAAAAACAAAGTAAAGAGATTGAGAAGTGGAGACTCCCCTTGCAGCGTGTCTTGATCTCCCAACGGCGCCAAAAAGAGCTTGATGGCGTGTAACTCACACGTTCGTTGGGAACCCCAAGAGGAAGGTATGATGCGCACGGTAGCAAGTTTTCCCTCGAAAGAAACCAAGGTTTAATCGAACCAGTAGGAGCCAAGAAGCACGTTGAAGGTTGATGGTCGCGAAATATGATGCGGCGCAACACCAGGGATTCCTGCGCCAACGTGGAATCTGCACAACAAAACCAAAGTACTTTGCCCCAACGAACAGTGAGGTTGTCAATCTCACGGCTTGCTGTAACAAAGGATTAAACGTATCGAGTGGAAGATGTTTGCAAAAAAAAAAACAAGTATTGCAGTAGATTGTATGCTATGTAAAGAATAGGACCGGGGTCCACAGTTCACTAGAGTGTCTCTCCCATAAGATAAATCATGTTGGGTGAACAAATTACATTCGGGCAATTGACAAATAGAGAAAGGCATAACAATGCATATACATGATATGATAAATATAGTGAGATTTAATTGGGCATTACGACAAAGTACATAGACCGCCATCCAATGCATCTATGCCTAAAAAGTCCACCTTCATCATCCGAACCCCATTCAGTATTAAGTTGCTAAGCAACAGACAATTGCATTAAGTATGGTGCGTAATGTAATCGACAACTACATCCTTAGACATAGAATCAATGTTTTATCCCTAGTGGCAACAACACATCCACAACCTTAGAACTTTCTGTCACTGTCCCAGATTCAATGGAGGCATGAACCCACTATCGAGCATAAATACTCCCTCTTGGAGTTAAGAGTACAAACTTGGCCGAGCCTCTACTAATAACGGAGAGCATGCAAGATCATAAACAACACATAAACAATAGATTGATAATCACCATAATCATAGTACTCTCTATCCATCGGATCCCGACAAACACACCATATAGAATTACATATAGATGATCTTGATCATGTTAGGCAGCTCACAAGATCCAACAATGAAGCACAACAAGGAGAAGACGACCATCTAGCTACTGCTATGGACCCATGGTCCGGGGTGAACTACTCACTCATCACTCCGGAGGCGACCATGGCGGTGTAGAGTCCTCCAGGAGATGAATCCCCTCTCCGGCAGGGTGCCGGAGGCGATCTGAATCCCCGAGATGGGATTCGCGGCGGCGGCGTCTGGAAGGTTTTCCGTATCGTGGCTCTCGGTGCGGGGGTTTCGCGACGGAGACTTTAAGTAGGCGGAAGGTCAACGCGGGGGCCACACGAGGGGCCCGGGGGTAGGGTGGCGCGGCCGGGGCTTGCGCCGGCCTGCCTCTGGCTGCCTCGTGGCCCCACTTTGTTATCTCTTCGGTCTTGGAAGCTTCGTGCAAAAATAGGACCCCGGGCGAAAGTTTCGTCCAATTAGAATATTTCCTTACTAGGATTTAAGAAACCAAAAACAGAAATAGGTTAGTTCGGAAAATGCATAAATATGACATATAATGTGCATAAAACATGTAGGTATCATCAATAAAGTAGCATGGAACATAAGAAATTATCGATACGTTGGAGACGTATCAGTTGCCGCCAAAAACATGCATTGTCGATTTTAGCAAAGTTGCGATTACTACGGGTTCCTTGGACCCGCAACATGAGATGATCACTCAAAAAATTTGCTGCCGATACTTTTTATAAAAAGCATCACAATATCGATGCCAAAAGGACTAGCGCATCAAAATTGGCAGCTTAGTCAATAAATACGTCTAAAAAGTTGCCACCGGCATTTTGAAGATAATCTTGTGAGGTATCGATTCTTTGTCAAAAGTGGCAAACATGTCTCTAGCAAGTCATTTATACTTACAAAAGTTCTTTGAGAATGGTGCAACAAGAAAATTAAGATTGGGTAAACAAGTTACATCATGCACATGAATAAATTTGTACCCAATGCATTCGAATATTCGGGTGCAGAAAATTGTCAGAAGCATAAGTTATAATTACAATAGAGTTGCAGTGTCATCAAAGTTATTCATGTGAAATTCCTGCTGTGTCATCTACTTCCGTGCTATTTTCTAGCCTATCAACTACAATGGAGGCAGGGGTCTTAACAACAGGAAAGAATTGGCTTATGTTGCCATCAGCTTGCCCAATTGCTATCAAATCCAATGAAAGATGTTGGGACAACACGGAAGCAAAAGTTGATTCAGCTCCTGCAAGAAGCTGGCAGCGAACCAACTCGTGAACTCTTTTGGCATTCCTGAAGTTTGATTTTAAAGCCAATAGCGTTGGAGGAACTCCATTGAGGGGAAACATAGTTTTCCAGATCATCTTCAAGCCTGCATGGCATTTGTTGAAGAACCGATGCACTTGTTGCACCCGATCCTGGAATTTTGCAATGGTGTCAGCTTTCGACTTGTCTGTCCAAAAAACTTCGTTGAATTGTGAGAGATTGGTCAAAGCATCAACTCGTTGGTGCACTCGCTTGTTTTCTTTGGATAAATTCGGAGCTATGACTGACAAAGACAATAATACAAAAGATCATAAGCAAAAGAAGAATTATCATACCAATAGAAGGAATTGAAGGAGTATCAAACACTCACAGTTCAAGCTTTCTGTAGCTTTTTGCAGCTAGCCTAGTGCATATCGTTCTGATTCAATGGCTAGTTCGCCATTTTTCTTATAATAGCTGCCATGGCATGGATACCACACATGTCTCTCTCCATCTGTGAAATTTGGGTCTTCATACGTTGAAGCCGATCACTTTCAGAGTCATCAGCCGAAGAATAAGTTCTGGGTTGAATAATAGTTCCGAGACTCGCATATATGTTTATTTGGTTGAGTTAAACAAATAAATATAAATAAAAAATAGTATACCCCTTTAAAACGGGACCACCAAGGTGGCCCCAAGGGGCCGGCCAAAGAGGCAAGGGATAATGGAGAAGGGGGCATGCCTGGTGGGGCCAGCATGCCCCAAACCCTAACCCTAGCCGCCTGGGCCGGCTCATGGGAGGGAGGGGCGGCGGCTGCCCCCTAGGTAGCCCCACCTTTCCTCCTTTGCCCCCTATATAAACCCCCAAGGGTGCGCCCCTCATTCATCCAAGTTTAGTTCTCTCTCCCTCCCCTCTCCTCTCCCCCACACGTGTTCCCGAGTTTGGAACGTGCGCAGGATTGGAGCGCCAACGTGGCGTGTGAGGTCCTTGGTCGTCGTTGACTGGTCATTGCATGTGTGGCAATTAACCCATCCAATGGACCCACCAGTCAGTCTCTGCGAGTAGAAATGAACCAGTACGTTTAGTATTTTCGTTTTAATTCAAAATCCATAAAATACTGAAACTTTGACAAAATGAATAAAATTCATTTCAACTCATATAAATACAAATAAGATATAAAAATGCTCACAAAAATAAACCCTATTAAATAAAAATATAATATAAAAATGTTTGTCAAAACAAAAATTCAATTATTTTAACCTCTAGTATATATGCCATTTCTTTTATCCTTAATTCAAATAAAATTTATTAATTAGTTTAGTTTCAAAAGTAAATAATAACTAATCAATAAGTAAAGAAAATATTAAGATTAATTTTTTTATCATATTTTCATTAACTTAAATATTAGTGATATTTTATAAACCCTAAATTGAAAATTAATATTTACTATTTCCTTTAAATAATAACAAATCAAGAAAATATTAAAAGCTAATATTATTTTTGTAGTTCAAAAGTTGTTTATTTACTTAAACCTTTTTAGTTAACAAGTTATTATTTTAAAATTTAATAAAACTATTAAACCCTAATTCCTAAATTAAACCTAAATAGTATTTATCTTAATTGTTAAAAAATTTAAAAATAACAAAATACTAAGACCATTATTAATTTTATTTCAAGGTAATTAATAACTTCAACCCTATTGCCTATTATTTTTTTAGGAATTATATCACAATTTAGAAACCTAGTTCTAAACTAAGTAGGAACTTGACCTCATTATTTTATGTGATCATCCCAAATTGTTTTCAACTCTAAAACCCTAGTTATTTATAACATGTGATCATATGCCAATTAACCTTAGTCATAGTACTAAACCAAGCAAATAAAAACATGCTAATATTTTATTACGACATTATCAACTCAAATGCAAATGAAGTTATCACTTCAAGCTTTCATCCTTGAATAATATCTTATATAACCAACTAGTATCACCTCATGGTGCTAATGCCTAACCAAGTCTTGCAAGCCTTAGATGCTTATGAACTCAACTATGTAAGATCCCTATAATACCTATCTAGAAGACTTAATTGAACCTAATGGTGAACCCTAATTAACCTGTTAGTTGCATATCCTCAACCTTAACCTCATAACTTAGTAGAACCATAGTGATCAACCACCATACCAACTTTGGATAGTAATTCACCTTATATGCTCCTACTCAACTAAACATTACTTGAGGTTAATAAACCACCTAGTTTAGAAACCCATTATGGATTACTTAGTGAAGCAAATGATAAGTCATAGTAAACCCTAATAGTTAACTCATGGCACCACCTTGATAACTATCCTTTGATATGATACCTATGATCCACCATACTAATAAATCTGCCAATACTTACTGCATATAGACCCATTCAACTTAAGAACCAACTAGTCCCTATTAGTGAACTAAATGAATCCAATAGTAAACCCTAGAAGCCCGTAGATCCTATTTGTAATAGTTCTTGTTCTTCATTGAACATATTCTTCAAAAGTTATTCTTTTGAAGTAGATATCAAGCAAAACATAGAAGCAAATAGTTCTTACTTGTAATACTTATTATTTCTTAAACATCATGTTCTTCAAAAGTTGTTCTTTTGAAGTACATAATAAATAATCATCAACCATGCACTGTAGAACTTAAAACTGACAACTACTCTTTACATATTATTCAACTACAATTCCTTTGTGTGTATGATTGTTATGATGCCTTATATCACTTGTTTATGATATTAATATAAATAAACCCTAATAAGAACCTTGTTTGAGAACCATTCTAAAAGTACAACACGCCCTAAAGATATCTTTACAACTCACCCAATCCAAAATCATCGGGGTTAGGTTACGCTCGGGACGATTGCATCTCATATTGTGCATTATAGCATCTTTGCTAGTTCTTTAAACATTGTCCTTACCGGACAATGATGATATTTCATAATTTTGCGTATTGAAGCTTTTGCCTGCATAATCTTGCAATCAAGAAAGGAAAGTTCATCGCTTGCTCATGTCATTTGATTATTTTTATCAAACTATATGCAAAGTATTATACTTCTCACTCTTGCATTTAAAAGCAAAATATTATTTTACAATTATGAATATGACTATGTGATTGGCAATGGAACCATGGTATGTGTTGATGGTGGAGGTTCCATTGCAAGGGTTCTACTCATCTAGGACTAATCACCAAATGTCGTCTAGTGATTCTAGTGCCGTACATTTCGCGTTAACCATGAGATATATAATGGCTCTGGGGACGTCAGTTGTATCTTTTTCCTCTCGCATATCAATGGATCAGTGATAAGGGTTGCCTGTATCAGTCTATCTATTGGTAAAGGTGAGGACATTGGTCCGAAACAGTCTACCAATAGGTATAGGAGAGGGCAGACTTGTTAAAGGTCTATGATGGATTGTAATGGTTGTCCGGGTTAGTCTATCTATAGTGTATAGGACAGGGCATGATAATTGTTCGGAACAGTCTGCCATAATGGTAAAGGTGAGAACAAATGCCTGAGTCAGTCTACCTATAGATAAAGTACATGACAGACTTACAAAAGGGTGGGTATGCGGGGTCGCAGAGAAGGCAGTGTTTGGCTTCGATCTTATACCTGACCTCACACCCAGGAAGTGTGGACGGAGTCTTAAGCCCGGTTGGCAACAAGGATAAGTTCTCTTATGGGAAAAGTAACGCACCTCTGCAGAGTGTATTGAATTGTGATTGTCACTCCCTGTTCCGGGAAGGGAACTACGAACGCGGCAGGAAAGGAACTCCGTGAAGTTCGGTCAACCTGTGAAGACTGGTGGGCATAGCTTTTCAGAATAAAATAAACCTTTTGAAGAAATGTTTACAAAAACTTGCATTTGCCTATGACTTTGACTTTCTGGTCTGTGGCTGTAGCTAGTGCATGATACACCTATTTTCTATAATGAACTTGCTGAGTACGCTCGTACTCATTCCCTCCCTCTTGAACCCCCTTCTTAGATCAAAGTCACCGAAGGAGAATCTACCGTGGAACTCGAAGACAAAGGAGTCAATTTGAACAAGATGGAGAACCCAATAAATAAAGTCAATGGAGTCAACTTCTGCATCAGCTAAAGTGGAAACCTAGACTAGTAATAGAAGGGAACCATTTCCCTAATACTAGTACCTAAGTAGCTAGAGTTCTATAGCAAGCCAAGTAGCTCTAGAGCTAGAGTTAGCAATTAGTTAGACTATGAGTTGTTCTTATGGAGGTTTATTTAAAGTTTTACCTCGCTCTAAAGTAGGAGGCTATGTTGATCTTCTGTAAACAGTTCGTGTATCCTTCTATAGACATGCCTTGGACTCGCATATGTTTCTGTTGTACCACTCTGAGGGATGTAATACGAGTGGAACGGTGTTTCACTTGTGTTACGTCAACGACTTGCGTACTACACCATGCAGTGGTATGTTGGGTCACCGCAGGGTACCATGCATCTCTTGTGTGGAGATATCCATGAGTCATGTGTTTGATCTCTTATAAGTAAATGTTGCCTCATTTTCTTAGTTAATAAGGACTACACCTCTTGTTACTCAGCTCCGCGTAACCAAAACTTTTCAACACACATGTTTTAACCAAGTATCGCAATGGGGTACATTCATGCCACCTATACAAAGGACCAAAGGAGATAGATATATCTATTATAGGACATCCATACCGGGACAACATGAACAACAGACGGTGAGCATCCTCTCTAACTCCCTCTCACTTTTTTCTCTTACTCTTTTTCTTTCTTTTTATTTTCTTTTCTTTTTTCGCCCTCTCTCTTTTTCACTAACCTTTTTTTATTTTCTCTCTCACTTTTTTCACTCTTCCTATTGAGGATGACCTTTGATGAAACTTCCACCATGATTAGGCATGGCTTTCGTTAGCGGCCCCATGCTCTTCTCTAACATGTATGCATACTTACTCTTGATCACCTCCACTTATTTGGCAAGAGATAACCATCAACAATACAAAGGAAATGATGAGCAACGCAGGGTGCAATACCCCAATGGTGCAATGTTGAAAGACTTCCCCAGTAAGCATGGTTAGGGTCCAGCTCATTACTCATAATTAGTCAAACCCACAACATGCATAGCGGTATTTTCCTTCCAAACCTTACTTTCTCATGAGCTTTAAATTACACAGAAAGGATATTTTGAAAAGGTTGGAGGCATAACACACACATTATACTTGGAACAGAAAGTTATATATAGGTAGTATGATAGACATTGGGTTTGAGTTGAGCTTGGAAATAAGTCTATGCTTGTGTAAGAATTCAATTCTTTTGGCTAGCAAGAGGTCTAAAAGCATGCAAGAGTATCCATAGAGCTATTCATTCATCATCAAACAATGATAATTAAAATTAAACATCTATGTATACTAGTAAAAATTAGCACTAAATAAGGCGCATAGCAAATCATCACCCAATAGAGCATGTGAAACTAGAAATACCATACACAAAATAAATTTTAGCTTTTAATTGGCATTCCTATTTTTCTTTTATAATCATGCAACTTTATTTTCTTGGACACTTCAAATATAAGAGAGTTTGGTCCAGTAGCTCATTCATATGCATTATGAACATTCAATATGATGGTCCTTTCATTTTAAAAATAAAAATAGACACAAATAAAACAAGGACGCTTCAAGATTTTGCGAAAATTTTATGTTGCCAAAAAAAGAGTTTAGAGGTGCTCAAACCAGGAGTTTTAGAATGAGTCCAGTGGGGTGTCATGGGAATCCCAAAGCTTATTATATTCACCATATAATTGAATTAATCTCAGTGTGATATTTCTCCATTCTCTGTGAAAAAACTTCAACACAAACTTTTCTATGGGATGACATTAGTGGTACAAAGAAATCATGTTTGCTGCTATCTTTATCATAAATAAAATTATATGTTCATGAACCAGAGAGTACATAATGTTATAATCATTCTATAATATCAAAATTGCCAAGCATAAATCATTTTGATACTCAAAAGAATGGATCTAACATTGAAGGGCAGAATCTCCATCCAGAATTTTTTGCTGCAGCAAAACTAAATTTTTAGTACTACTTATACAAGCCAGGAATTTTAGCCAATTTATGTAAATATAGAGGATGAAAAGTTACATCTACTGTGAATTTAGTAATATTTTAGGAGTTAACAAAAATATAAAAATCATGCACTAAAAAGTGCAGCGCAGGAATCAACAACTCCATATTTTGTTTGCAAATTTTATCATCCAAATGGGTAAAAAGTTGGTACTTTATTTAGAAACCAGAGAGTAAACTAAAATAAAACTAACATGCTACAGAAAGCATGTAGCATGTAGAAAAAAGGTCAAAAATAAAAATATCTTGGGTTGCCTCCCGTATAGCGCTTTCTTTATAGCCATATAGCTAGGCTTAATTACTTACTTGATTCAGTAGGGACAATGATGTTGTAGGAGTGATGCTTTTGATAATCCCCTTATCATTATTTGAAGTAATATATTACAAAAATATGCCAGGGTCCCATGGTGTGATCATACCAATAAATACATTTAACACTTTACAACACATTAGTACACAGTATAAAATATGCAATAAGTAATAACGAATTCTAACTTTCTTCCTATTCATTGGTATTTTATATATGAAATATGCAATAAGTAATAACGAATTCTAACTTTCTTCCTATTCATTGGTATTACAGTATAAAATATGCAATAAGTAATAACGAATTCTAACTTTCTTCCTATTCATTGGTATTTTATATATGAATGAATCACAACAAATAAGAGTATTCCAAAGCATATCTAAAGTAGGAAAAATTCATTTTATAATTATCATTAGTATATGGAGGGTTCTTCTATCCTCTTCTTTCATAATAATTGTGCTTACTAGGAGGAAAGTTAATAGTGTAACTATTTGAATCATGAATCTCAGATAATTGTGGCATATAAAGAGGATTTTCCATATGCATAAGCAATGGTAAGAAAACCGGTAATCGTTATTATGGCATATAAAGAGAATATCAATCAAAGTCCATACTTCATTAACATGCTTTCCTATTTCAAAATAGTTATTAGTAGAACTTTTAATCATGGCATCGTGGCTGCAAGAAGATTTTCCATAGGCATAAGCAATGGTAAGAAAACCGGTAATCGTTAACTGCTCGGTCGGCTTGGGATAGTGAACAATCAAAATTCAGACGATTAACTGATTTAATTGGTTGGCTATTAATTGGTGAAACCTACACAAATTAGCACCCAAAACACGTCTATATCAGAAATATACAAATAGTATATAGGTTTGTATATGCCTGCCCTACTTCTGTAGAACCCAAAATCCCATTAAAACATGTGCACTTCTCCTCTGTGACGTAATCTCCTAGGTCATGAGCGACAAAGGGCTACCAGCCTCCACCATGTTCTGTCCTTTTGGTTATCCTCCTTTGCCTCTGAAGTTTCTCTTTTCCCACCACCAACCCAGGGTACTTCCCATCTTGCACCTCAACTAGCTACCCTATTTGAAGGCGTCTTGAAGCTCTTCGACAAGCTCCTCCAGGCGGTCGAGATCCTTTATCCAAGGTCTGGTCGACAACGGTGAGCAATTGTTCAGTGATGGTGGTAATCGAGCTCCTGGAGGCGATAATGGAGTTGAAGCTTCGCAAACCTACTTAATTTGGACGAGGTAGCGGCTGGACAAGAGATCTACGTTGAAACTTTTGCAAATATATTTACCAAAGTAGACTAATTAATCGGGAACATTCATAGTAATCGGGATGTCAAAGCATTTAATCGGGATAAAGGATTAACACAAGCTATTAGAGGTAATCGACATGGTCAGACCCGTAGTAGGGATTAATCGGCTTATTAATCGCTGATTTGGCCCTTTTTTTGAATAGTGGGCATAAGATAGTTGCAAACCATACAAGTATTTCTCAACATAAGCATATTTCTCCTCTATTGTGTAAATAGGAGATTTTAATAATAACATGGGATTCTCATAGATGATAGCATTATCATAAACATCAAGTGTATCATTTTCATCCTCACATAACATAGTATTTTCTAAGCATGGAGGATTATCAGGTAAAAATAGGCCATCATCTAGAGCATATTCAGTTTTAGAGTTATTATCACATATTAATGGTGAATGTGTAAGATCCCACTCTTCCCCAAGCTTAGATGGAACTATGGCTTCTTCATGTAATAAGCTAGTGTCTTCTTGAGTTATGTGGTTTCTCTTATTATAATCAAGAACATATATATTATCAGAAAAGTTGTCTATGCAATGATCAAGGATAATAGTAACATCAAAATCACATTCATGAGTCTCACCAGTGGCTTTATAAATATCATCAAGGAAAGTCGTTAATTCAAAGTCTGCCATAAAGATCACAAATTGCTCTACTTCCTCTATCCTATAACTCTAAGTATGATAGGAGACAATTGTATGTTGTTCACGGGATTTACATTGGAATTCAAAGTGTTCACCGCAGCAGAACTCACAAGACCTTTCATAATGTGCAAGCAACTCAATAGCAACTTTATTTAGAAGTCTTAAGAAACTTGTTAGTCGTTGCCCTTCACGAGATTCTTCATATTTCATAGCTATCATAGCATTTTTATATTCCTCTTTCACCGTGACCCTTTTATCTAGACCAGTAGCCATACCATGAATATTTTTGATATTTTCATTTTTCATTTTAATGGATTTTTGTGTTTGAAAAGAGAACTAGAAAGTAAAGATTAAAAACAAGACAAGTAAAGTACTTATGCAGAATCTAAAAGAGATAAGAGAGCTCACAGCGGTGCAACTTCCCCAAGCTTAGGTATTTGCAATAAGTTGATGAAGAAAGCAAAAACACCAAAAATCTCTTGCTAATGCCTTAGGAGTTGATGTACTCACAGCTTGATCCTGATGTGGTTGTAAGATGCTCTTCAGTTCCCCGGCAACAACGCAAGAAAATATGTCTTGATGGAGCTTCACAGCACCAGCAAAAGTCTCTTGAAATGTTGGGACTCCAAGTGCAGAGTGCATAGTCAAGGAAGCAATTTTCCCCCACAAAGGGTGACTCGAGGGTTATATCGAACTCTTGGGGAACTGCGTAAAGAGGTATCTCTCCATCTCTTCTTCTAGTAATCCTGCAAAGTAAAATAAAGCCTTGTGTCCCCCACTCCATCGTGTGCTTGTCAAGCACAAGGTTTCACGTAAGTAAATAAAACACAAGTAGTAATAAAACAAGTAAAACTAGATAAAGTAAAGTAACTAAGTAAAAAACAGTAAAAGGGTTGATTGTTTTGGGGTTTTGGATGCAAATAGGATAAGTAAATATTTTTGTATTTTCGGATTAAAATAATGTAGCAAATAGAAAGTAAGATGAAAGCAATATAAAGGTGTTTTTTATGATAAAACATGGACCGGGTTTCATGGGTTCACTTGATTATTCTCTCTTTTAAGTTGTAGTGGACAATATCAATTCGTCAATGAGATATGAAGAGAAAAAATGATAATAAAATGTGAAAGATATGCATTCATATGGGCATCACGTCCTAACAAAGAGATGATGCAACACATGTCTCTTATACTCCACAAGAAAAGGAGAACTCAATATTGTATTAAGAATTAACAGAGCATAGCCATAAGTACTTTGACATGATGTTTGAATTCAAATATGCTACCTTGAACAAACAAGATCATCACTTTTGTCACGTGACGAACATCGCACATGCATTCACTTTATCCCTAGTGAGGTAGCAAAAGAAAAGGCAAACCATAATAGATCATGAATTTGTTGTCATTATTCAATCACTAAAACCATGCTACTCCATCTAATACACACATCACCCCACACACTCTTGCATAAAAGTTGGATCAGAACAAATATTTAGGAATGGTATGTCATCTCTTATGAACCATTCATATGCTTGCAAGCTAATCAGACGACATTCCACCGAGAGGGCCCAGTATATCTATCCGTCATCGGGATGGACAATATCCCACTCTTGATCCATATGCCTCAACTCATACTTTCCGAATACTTAATCCCACCTTTATAACCACCCATTTACGCAGTGGCGTTTGATGTAATCAAAGTACCCTTTCGGTATAAGTGATTTACATGATCTCATGGTCGAAGGACTAGGTAACTATGTATCGAAAGCTTATAGCAAATTGAACTTAATGACATGATCTTTATGCTACGCTTATATGGGTGTATGTCCATTATATCATTCACCTAATGACATAACCTTGTTATTAATAACATCCAATGTTCATGATCACGAAACCTTGATCATCTATTAATCAACAAGCTAGTTATACAAGAGGCTTACTAGGGACTCCTTGTTGTTTACATAACACACATGTATCAATGTTTCGTTAATACAATTATAGCATGGTATGCAAACATTTATCATAAACACAAAGATATATTATAACAACCATTTTATTATTATCTCTTGGGCATATCTCCAACAGGAACAACCATGAAGACGGCGCCGTTTACCTTGACGCTACGCCGACGATGATGGAGATCATGCCCGTTGATGATGGAGATCATGTCCGTGCTTTGGAGATGAAGATCAAAGTCGCAAAGACTAAATGGCCATATCATATCACATTATGAACTGCATGTGATGTTAATCATTTATGCATCTTATTTTGCTTAGATCGCGACGGTAGCATTATAAGATGATCCCTCTCACTAAATATCAAGATAATAAAGTGTTCATCCTTAATATGCACTGTTGCTAAGACTTGTCGTTTCGAAGCATCACGTGATGATCGAGTGTGATAGATTCTACATGTGCATACAACGGGTGCAAGCCAGATTTGCACACGCGGATACTAAGGTTGCCTTGACGAGCCTAGCATGTACAGACGTGGTCTCGGAACACGGGATACCGAAAGGTAGAGCATGAGTCATATGAATGATATGATGAACACTTTGAGTGTTCGCCTTTGAAGCTACATATTTTCTCGTGATGATCGGACTTGGTGTAGTGGATTTGGTTCGTGTGATAACTAAGACAATGCGAGGGATGTTGTTTTGAGTGGGAGTTCACCTAGTTAAATTTAAGAATTAAAATTGAACTAAATTTATCATAAACTTAGTCTAAACTCTTTGCAAATATGTTGTAGATTATGGCGGGCCACTCCATCAATTTTAACCAGTTCCTAGAGAAAGAAAAGCTTAAAAGCAATGGTAGCAACTTCACCGACTGGTTCCGTCATGTGAGGATTTTCCTCACTGGCGGAAATCTGCAATATGTGCTTGATGCACCGCTAGGTGCCCCACCTGCTCTGCAGTATCTGAGGAAGTAAAAAATGTTTACGAGACTCGCAGAATTCAGTACTCCCAAGTTCGGTGTGCCATCCTGTGCGCCTAGAGGAGAGCTACAAAAGCGTTTTGAGCACCACGACCCTTGTGAGCTAGTCCGTGAGCTCAAAGCTATCTTTGAAACTCATGCGGCCGTGGAAAGCTATGAGGCCTCAAAACATTTCTTTGGCTGCATGATGGAAGAGGTAGCTCCGTTAGTGAGCACGTGCTCGCTATGTACGGGGACGCGAAGAAGCTCAGTGACTTGGGGATTGTGATTCGTAACCAGCTAGCTAGGTATTCATCGTGTCCTCCAATCACTGCCACCAAGTTACAAGAACTTTGTGATGAACTACAACATGCAGAACATGAACAAAGAGTTACCTGAACTCTTCTCCATGCTGCTGAGGTGGAGATACGGAAAGAGAACCAAGTGTTGATGGTCAACAAGACCACCAGTTTCAAAAAGCAAGACAAGCCTAAGAAGGGCAACTTCAAGAAGGGTGGCAAGAAAGTTGCTGCGCCTCCTGAGAAGCCTAAGGCTGGCCCCAAGCCTGATACTGTGTGCTATTACTGCAAGGAAAAGGGGCACTGGAAGCGTAATTGCCCCAAATATTTGGATCTGAAGAGCGGCCTCATCAAGAAGAAAGGTATATTGGATATACATGTTATAGATGTCTATCTTACTGGTTCTCATAGTAGTGCCAGGGTATTTGATACTGGTTCGGTTTCTCACATTTGTAACTCGAAACTGAATAAACGAAGCCTGGCGAGGGACGAGGTGACGATGCGCGTTGGAAATGGATCCAAGGTCGATGTGATCGCTGTCGGCACGCTCCTTCTAATCTACCTTCGGGATTAGTTTTAAACCTTAATAATTGTTATTTGGTGCCTGCGTTGAGAATGAACATTATATCTGGATCTTGTTTAATGCAAGACGGTTATTCGTTTAAATCAGAGAATAATGGTTGTTCTATTTATATGAATAATATGTTTTATGGTCATGCGCCTGAGATGAATGGTTTATTCTTGTTAAATCTCGATAGTAGTGATACACATGTTCATAACATTGATGCTAAGCGAATTAAATTGAATGATAATTCTACTTATATGTGGCACTGTCGTCTTGGTCATATTGGAGTGAAGCGCATGAAGAAACTCCATTCCGATGGACTTCTTGAGTCACTTGACTTTGAGTCACTTGATAGATGTGAAGCATGTCTAATGGGAAAAATGACTAGGACTCCATTTTCTAGTACAATGGAGCGAGCTACAGACTTGTTGGAAATCATACATACCGATGTGTCCGGACCAATGAGTGTGGCATCACACAGTGGTTATCGTTATGTTCTAACCTTCACGGATGATCTGAGTAGATATGGGTATATCTACTTTATGGAACATAAGTCTGAAACTTTCGAGAAGTTTAAGGAATTCCAAAGTGAAATAGAAAATTAACGTAACAAGAAGATTAAGTTTCTGCGTTCTGATCGCGGAGGCGAATATCCGAGTTATGAGTTTGGCATGCATTTAAAGAAATGCGGAATACTTTCACAGTTGACACCGCCGGGAACACCACATCGCAATGGTGTGTCCGAACGTCGTAATCGATCTCTCTTAGATATGGTTCGATCTATGATGTCTCTTACTGATTTGCCGTTATCATTTTGGGGTTATGCATTAGAGACAGCCGCATTCACTTTAAATAGGGCACCATCTAAATCCGTTGAAACGACACCGTATGAATTATGGTTCGGGAAGAAACCTAAATTGTCGTTCCTTAAAGTTTGGGGTTGCGAAGCTTATGTAAAAAAGTTACAACCTGACAAGCTAGAACCCAAAGCGGAGAAATGCGTCTTCATAGGATACCCTAAAGAAACAATTGGGTACACTTTCTATCACAGATCCGAAGGCAAAATCTTTGTTGCCAAAAACGGATCCTTTCTTGAGAAGGAGTTTCTCACTAAAGAAGTGACTGGAAGGAAAGTAGAAATCGACGAGGTTATTGAACCTTCTTTCATAGATCAGAGTAGCGCGATCGGAAGATGTTCCTGTGCAGCCTGCACCGATAGGAGAGGAAGAAAATGATGATGATCATGAAACTTCAAACGAGAAAGCTACTGAACCTCGCAAATCGATGAGGGAGCGTACCACTCCTGATTGGTATGATCCCTGTCTAAATGTCAAGATTGTGGATAACAATGATGAAGACCCTGCGACGTATGAAGAAGCAATGATGAGCTCAGATTCCAACAAATGGCAAGAAGCCATGAAATCCGAAATAGGATCCATGTATGATAACCAAGTATGGACTTTGGTAGACTTACCTGATAGCCGCACAAGGTTGTCGAGAATAAATGGATCTTCAAAAGAAAAACAGATGCTGATGGTAATATTACTGTCTATAAAGCTCGACTTGTCGCAAAGGGTTTCCGACAAATTCAAGGAGTTGACTACGATGAGACTTTCTCACCTGTAGCGAAGCTAAAATCTGTGAGGATTTTGTTAGCAATAGCTGTATTTTTTATTATGAGATTTGGCAGATGGATGTCAAAACGGCGTTCCTTAATGGTGATATTGAGGAAGAGTTGTATATGGTACAACCCAAAGGTTTTGTCGATACTAAAAATGCTGACAAGGTATGCAAACTTCAGCGTTCCATTTATGGTGAAGCAAGCATCCCGGAGTTGGAACCGACGCTTTGATAATGTGATCAAAGACTTCGGGTTTATACACTCATGGTGAGGCCTGTATTTACAAGAAAGTGAGTGGGAGCTCTGTAGCATTCCTGATATTATATGTAGATGACATATTATTGATTGGGAATGATATAGAACTATTAAGCAGTATTAAAGGTTATTTGAATAATTGTTTGAAGCAGCGTATATTTTAGGCATCAAGATTTATAGAGATAGATCAAGACGCCTAATAGGGCTTTCACAGAGTACATACCTGGACAAGATTCTAAAGAAGTTTAGAATGGATGAAAGTAAGAAAGGGTTCTTGCCTATGTTGCCAGGTAAGGTCTTGAGTAAAACTCAAGGTCCGGCTACGGCAGAAGAAAGAGAGAGGATGAACAAGATCCCCTATGCCTCGGCAGTAGGCTCTATCATGTATGCCATGCTGTGTACTAGACCGGATATCGCACATGTTGTTAGTTTGACCAGCAAATATCAAAGTGATCCAGGAATGGAACACTGGACATCGGTCAAGAATATCCTGAAGTACTTGAAAAGAACTAAAAAAAAATGAATTAGTGCTAGGAGGAACTAGACACTAAATGATATAGTAGAAGCGGGACCTCGGCGTGAGAATTCCAGAAATTCGCTCCTGACAGGATTCGAACTCTGGTCGTTGGGGTGCGCCACTGTGATCCCAACCACTGGGCTATGCCCACGTCCTCCTTGAAAAGAACTAAGGATATGTTTTTGTTATGGAGGTGACCAAGAGATCATTGTAACTAGTTACACCGATGCAAGTTGGAACACTGATCCTGATGACTCTAAGTCTCAATCTGGGTACGTGTTTATATTGAATGGTCTGCAGTGGGCAGTTCCAAGCAGTGCACGGTGGAGAAATCTTCAACTGAATCTGAATACATAGCGGCTTCGGAGGCTTCATCAGAAGCGGTATGGATGAAGAAGTTCATTATTGAGCTTGTTGTAGTTCCTAGTGCATTGGACCCATTAGTCATCTACTGTGACAACATGGGTGCCATCGCCAATGCACAAGAACCGAGGTCACGCAAGAAACTGAAGCATATCAAGCTGCGTTTTCATTCGATTCGCGAGTACATCGAAGATGGTGAAGTAAATAT
Source organism: Lolium multiflorum (assembly GCA_030979885.1). NCBI lineage: Eukaryota > Viridiplantae > Streptophyta > Magnoliopsida > Poales > Poaceae > Lolium > Lolium multiflorum. The sequence continues at coordinate 60,815,161 of CM061747.1, read as the reverse complement.
TTGCAAAGTACATACTGATCTGAATGTGGCAGATCCGTTGACTAAAGCTCTCCCTAGGGTAAAGCATGACCAACACCAGAATGCCATGGGTGTTAGGTACCTTACAATGTAATCTGGATTATTGACTCTAGTGCAAGTGGGAGACTGTTGGAGATATGCCCAAGAGGCAATAATAAAGTGGTTATTATAATATCTTTGTGTTTATGATAAATGTTTGCATACCATACTATAATTGTATTAACCGAAACATTGATACATGTGTGTTATGTAAACAACAAGAAGTCCCTAGTAAGCCTCTTGTATAATTAGCTTGTTGATTAATAGATGATCATGGTTTCGTGATCATGAACATTGGATGTTATTAATAACAAGTTTATGTCATTAGATGAATGATATAATGGACACACACCCATATAAGCATAGCATAAGATCAAGTCATTTAGTTCAACTTGCCATAAGCTTCCTGATAAGGCCTGAGGGCTAGGGTTTGCCCAGATCCCACGAATTTGACCAAGTGAGTGGATGGGGAGAGATGGGAAAGAGGAAGAACTCACACAAACACAAATCAAAACACACACACAACCCAACACAAACCAATTTACTCCCTTGGTAGGTTAGACCAAGCCAATAGAACCACTTCTTAGAGAGACCCTTGGGTAGAATCTAAGAAATGGGAGATTGGTGAGGAGATCCAACTAGAACTTGGATGAGAGAGGTAGAAGCCTTGAATCATCCATGAAGAGTAGAAATCCACAAGAGGGCCTTGATACAAAGGGGATGAAACCCTAGGGAGACAAAGCTCAAATATGTTTAAGCCTAAATCTTGTCTAACCCTAATCTGGAGGAAGGGAAGAGGTATTTATAGGTCCAGATTCGTACAGGGGTAAAAGGGGCATTACAGAAAGTATCCTGGTCCATAGATGACAAATCAACGGTTGAGATGCGTTGACTTTGGTAGGGCAGCGTGGCATGCTCGGCAGCGTTGGCGGGCAGTTCTGCTTGGGCGGCAGTGCCATGGCCCGGCCTGTTGGGGCGGCAGTGCCGGCCTGTGCTATGGCCGGCGGCTGGAGCACTTCTTCTCCCTCTCTTTGGTCTTTCCTTCTTCTTCCCTGAACCGTGCTGATCTCCCTCTCCTTGGTCCCTTGACGCTCCCTTCGGGTCCTTGACGAGATTGGTACCTAATGACATATAGACATAGGTATGAGGTAGCAATCCGTCCAAGGTTATGTCGATTTCAAGTTTAGAAAGGAGTGAATTCACCTTATCATATATGGTTTTGGCCCGAGCTCGTGCCCTTGGCCTACGAGGAGGGTTTGACGGTCTTGAGGCGGAGGTGTCCGAAAGCCACCCCGCATCATCTCCCCCCCCTTGGGGAAGAGTCGTCCTCGACTCTTGTTCCTCCTCACCGATGGTGTAGACGTTGATCCTTGTAGCTTGGTGAAGGACTTGTATAGGTGCCCTTGTGTCCTTAGGGATGCTCGTCGTAGTGCGGGCGTCTTTGTTGTAGTCCATAATAGGTCTCCCATGTAGTGGTGGAGGGACAAAGTCTTGGTCGAAGAAGAACATGGGGAAAAACAACTTGCGAAAGGAAAGCTTGTGTATGCCAATTTGGTGATCGGCGAACAAGAGGCTCTCAATAAAATACGAAGCATCAAGTCGTTTCTCCAAGAGGCATTTGGCAAAAATGGTAATCAAAAGAGTGTCAATGTATCCAAAATTTGGTGGGGCAAAAGTTTGTGCATGTAAAAGTTTGGTTTGTGAAGTGTCAAAACTGTGATGTGTCGTATTGTCCCACACGAATGGAACAATCAAAAGGCAAGTATTGGCGGCAAAATTTGGGGCAAAATTGTTATGTGCAATGGCAAAGCTATGGAGACTTCTAGCTTGGGAAAGTATGGTTGGCGTGAGCCGATTATGGGTATCCTCAAGTGTCAAAGAATCCATTGCAAATGCCAAAGATGAAATGAGAAATCCAAAGAAGAGCAACTTTTGGTGTAACATGTGGCACAAGATGCATAAGGTGTCTCTCACATGTATGACATGGTCCTTGAGATTCTCGGAGTGTATGATGATATCATCAAGACATACAACAACCATTGTGCCAACAAGATGTTTCAAGATGTGTTGCATAAGAAGCCAAAGAGGTGACGAGGAATTGGACCAAACCGGAAGCTCGACAAGAAATGTCGGAAACATACGATGGCGAAGGCGTTGGGAAACATACCCTTTGGGTTGAATCCCGTGGGTTGGATCATGTATCTCGTCCTTGTTGGGGTAGCTCTCAATTGCGCGTTTCGTGAGCTCATGCTCCGTAGCGGTGGAAGTGGTCGTCCGTGTATCTACACATGGAAGAAACAAGACAAAAAGCGTGTGTGCATGGTAGATGAATACATCATCCATCATGATGTTCCATGTCTTGTGCACATCACCATTAGTGTCAAGCAAGATAGTATGAAATGTATGGTGATAGTGCATATGGCATGAAGGTGCATTCGTGGCATGTGGTAACGCATGATCATCAAAAAGTGAAAAGGCTATGGGGGCCTTCTCATGAACACTAAAATAAGCATTCTTGCATTCCAAGCATAAGAAAGAGCAATTGTTCACAATCTTGGATGCAAGGATCATGGAATGGTGTAAACATTTTGGGCAAAGCATGTGAAAGCTAATGTTATCATGGTTGTCGACAACCCTATGGAAAGAGCAAGTGTTCATCAAGGGTGTCATAACACAAGCATGAGCATAATCATTATCATTGCAAGCAAGCGGAGCAAATATGAAACTCTCATAGCATGGCATGTTCATGGTATCACAATCAATCAATTCCACATGGTCAACAATGTTAGCAAGCAAAGCATCACATGGGAATATGAAAGAATCAAGTGACATAGCAAATGTATCATCAAGATCATGCATGCATTCCAAAGGCATCATGTCCACTAGTGGGATCATGGCATCATCAACACCTATGTTGTTACCTTTGTAGGCCGACTCATGTGAAGTAGGTGTTGTGGAAGTAGGAGGATCCATGTGGTCGACATGTCCATCGCGGAGTAAGCATGGTGAGATATCATCATTTTCATGCACCATGTACATCTTCTCCATGAGCGGGAACTCGTCCTCCGTGGAACCTAGTGCAACATAAGAAGACACAAACGAGGGAGAGGTTAATGTGTTAGCAAAGGCGATGTCCTCCATGGACCTATCATCTACCTCTCTCAACTCACTTTGTGTATCACTCATGTCCTCCAAATGGAAGCACTCAAACTCACATATGGGGTGGAAGTCACTCAACTCACTATCACTCTCGCTCAAGTGGGCTAAGTGGCTCTCATGTTCACATGGGATTGGTACCAACTCATCAATCAAGCATATAGGAGTAGGCTCGACTTGCTCATCTTCATGCGCCTCCTTGGTTGAAGGGAACTTCCCATGTTCAACCATCTCAACTCCATGCGCCTCCGTAGGTGAAGGGAGAATCCCATGCTCACCATGCTCAACTCCATCGCCTCCTAAGTCGTCCTCAAGTGGTGGCATCTTGGAGACTTGTGCATTGAGTTCGTCGAAGTAGAGCTTCTTGGCGCTTGGCGTTGTGCATTGCCATGCCATGTGACCCTTGGTCTTGCACACCTCACATAGGAGATTGGGACATTCCCGTGGAAGGTGGCCTTGTTGCTTGCACTTGTAGCATCGGAGTCCATAGGCATATGACGAGGTAGGGGCCATTGTGGTGGTGGCACAAGAGATAGAAGTCGCCTTATGAGGAAGGTCTTCATGTCGAGGCTCTCGTCTTCTTGCCTCATCACCATGTCTTGAGTGGTGTCGTCGAAGATCATGTGTGGAAGGATGTCAATGTAGACCATGAGGTGGTGGTGGTCGACGACGATCATGAGATGGTGTGAGTTGATGACGGTCCTTGTCATGCCTAGATGAAGGCTCATGCGACTTGGCATGTTGCTTGCGGCGCCTAGAGGAGCTTGGAGAAGCGTGTCGATGGCGATCATGTTGGGGACGCTCTTGATGCTCCATATGATGTCCTTGATCTTGTGCATAAGCACTCTCATGATGGCGCCTTGTGGAGCTCGGAGAAGTGTGTCGATGCCGAACATGTTGGGGACGCTCTTGATGATCCACATGATGATGCCATCGTGGAGGTCCTCTATCTTCATATGTAGCTCCATTGGCCAAGTATGGGTATGTGGGCGCCTCGGCGTTGTTCAAGGTGGAGTCGAGGTGAGGCTCCGCCATGGTGTCGATGTCGTAGTCGTGGCGGTGCTCCACCATGACGTCCATGCTTGATGAGCCATTGTCGATGTAGAGCTCGTCGATGTCGTCCTCAAGGTGGTGCTCCACCATGTCGTCCATGTTGGCGATGCTCGCGGAGCCATAGTCGGTGTAGAGCTCCTCGATGTCGGTCATGTTGGCGATGCTTGCGGAGCCATAGTCGGTGTAGAGCTCCACATGTTCGTCCACATCCGCGGTGCTTGAAGAGGTATCCTCCTCGAAGTGCTCCGTGTAGTCCTCCGTATCTTCTTCTTCACTATCCATGTTAGCACGACAAAAGCTATATGGTGGATGTTAGTGGAAGAAACTACCGTCAAGTCTCACCTTGAAGTGATAGAATTGGGTCAACTAACTAAACCAAGAGATAAATCAATTTGTGTTGGGTACACACACAAAGACACACGCAAAAGCTAGCAAATATGGTGGTAGGTGAGGATGGTGGAAAGCCAAAAGTCAAAATCCGAAATCAAGTTTGTTGTTAAGAGTGGGTAAGCTCCAAAAATCAAATGTCCAAATGGTGATCACGGAAACACGAATGATGTGGAACTCACACACGAGATGAATGGGGTTAGTGCGACCAAGGAACGAGCGGAAAAACAAGAACCTATAAGCAAGGTGGTGCTCAATGTCACACTAACACAAGAAGAGATCAAAGCTTTGGTTGCAACTTGAGAGACAACAAGATTCACACGCGGCCTCTCTTCTCTTCTCTCTCTTTTGCTTAAAAGCTTTTCGGATGAAGCTCGGTAATCACATGGGTACGTGAGCATGCCCCCACGAAACGACACGTGTCTAACGGCGTTAATCCTTGCTGTGAGGTGCTGAGGTGGAAAGGAGGAGCCAGGCACGAGTCAATGGCCATCAAGGGGATAAGGACCCGCTTCTTCCCCTTCGCGGGCTGCGTCGTCCGTGACCCGGCGACCAACATCCCCCATGTCGCCTGCAGCAACGCCGGGGCCGAGCTCGTCGTCGCCGACGCCGCCGTGCCCCTCGCCGCTGCCGACTTCGCGCGCGTCGACCGGTCGCTGAGCATCATCCAGACCCCCTCCATCTCGCTGACCGTCTCAACAGCCTCGCGGAGATGGTCGCGGCCATCGAGCGGCGCCCCAGATTCCGGCCAAGCCTTGACCGGCGCCAGCTCCTCCGAGCTCAGCTCACCCGGGCTCCATACGATACGAGCTTCTCCCGACGTGAATTGATGAAGGGCCGAAGAATTTAGCCACGGAGGGGATCAGAACAAGAGGAGTCCGTTGCGCATCGCCTCCAGCCGCCGCGGAGATACTCTGCCTCTTCACTAATGAAAAAAAATTAGAAGACGGGAATGGAGCAATCAGCAAATCGAAAAAAATTAGAAGCTAGCAATGGAGCTGCCCGTCCATCAACTAGTAGAATACATCAGCTAGCAGGAGCAATCAGCAAACACATAAGTGAAGAAACGGATCAGATAGTGTTGCTTCGTCGTCTCTCATGTGTTTCATCCTGCGTACTCTCTGTTTCTTCTGAGCCAGTTCGCCTCGTATCTCCATGGACAGCTCCTCCTGCGCGGATTTGTAATCGACTAGGATGGGGTGCTTCGCCTTCAAGAGCGGCAAGAACAAGGCCGAGCACCAGCGGCGACGTCCGGCCGGCGGCGCCAAGTCGCCGGCGCCAACATCGGACGGCACTGGGCCGACGAGCAAGGCCTCGTCAGCGTCGATGCCGACGCGGAGCATACAGGAGTTGTCGGAGGAGAGGGGCGCGGCGCGGCTGCGGGCGTTCGGGCTGGAGGAGCTCGGCAGCGCCACCAACGGCTTCAGCCGCTCGCTCAAGGTCGGCGAGGGCGGCTTCGGCTCCGTCTACAGCGCCTTCTTCCGCTCCGCCGCCGGTTGGGAGCCAGTGTTCTGCTCGCCGTGGCCGGCGGCGCCGATTGGGCGGAAGGTGTCTGCTCGTGTTCGATTTTGGAGAGGGGGAGAGCTCGGGTAGGGCGTCGCGGGGTGTGCGCGACTCGTCCCCATCTCGCCTGGCGGGCGGTCCACGGCGGCGAGGCCCAGGCTCGCGGGGGGAATCGAGCCTGTCGTGCTCGATACAGGCGGAATCGCGGGATTGGGATTTCACTGCGCGTTTGATTTCCGTTTGCACTCCGCGAATCTAAAAGCAAAATCAACGGTATCTACGGGGTGCGCACGTACCCCCTTGAACACCAAATCCACTCTCAAAAGCTTTTTACTCTTTTGTATACGGTGGCACTTGCACTCTTTTGTATCTATGGTGGCACTTTGCACTCTTTTGTATGTATGGTGGCACTTGCACTCTTTTTGTATTTTTCTTGCCTTTTTCTCGCACTATGTTAGCGTTAGCCTCGCTTTTGCTATTTGCCACACGAGTCCTTGCTTATAAGCTTGACTCCACACTACACACACACCTCACAATCGGGGCCACGTGCAATGTCTCGCAACACTTGATAAGCAATGCTCGATAGGATAGGTCGCAAAAGAAAGAGAGGCTACAAGGTTAGGGGAGCAAGTTATATACCTAGATGAATATGTTAGGCGGTGTCGGAACACACAACTTGCGGTGATGACGACGATGGTGTCGTAGTTGCGCCAGAATCCGGGGTGCCAAAGGTGTCGTCGCGGTGTTGGTGTAGGCGCGGAAGCGGAATAGACAACCGATGCACTCCAAATCGGAAACCGAGCAAAATAAGTCAATGCCCGAAAAGTTGGGTCAAAACGAGCGGTCAAAAGTTGGGCTCCAAAACGTAGACTATGTAGAGTCGTTGGAGGGTGTTGTTAAAGTTTGGAGTCAAACGGGCGCCGGAAAGTTGTCAAAATTTGGAGCAAAAATATGAGCCAAAACTGAACGAAACTTGCACAGCATATGGCCAGGGCCGGCAGTGCCGCTGAGATATGGCCGGCAGTGCCGGACTGCGGCAGTGCCGTGGTGCTCTGGCCGGAACTGCCGGGGTCAAAAATTTCTTGCGTGGAAGGAGATGGCCTGGGTGCTTGTTACGGGCGTGCGTGGAGGTGGCCTGGTGTGGAGCGGAAGCTGGGGCGGGCTTGAGCTGGTGGCTGCCTGGCTGGGGCCTTGCGCGCAGATGGAGGCGTGTGCGGCGAGCGTGCTGCAGGTGGTGGCGGTAGCTGGGGGGCGAGTTGGTGGGGCTCAGGCGAGGCGGCGTTTGGTGAGTGGGGCGCGCGCGGGCAGCAATGGGCGCGGCAGCAGCAGCTTGGACGCGGGCTTGATGCGGGTGGTGTGGGGCGATGCAGGTGGCCGTAGGGTGGTGGTCTGGGGCGCTGCGCGCGACGGTGAGGAGCAGGCTGGTGGCGCTGGTGGTAGGGAAGAGGATGGCTGTAGGGCGGCTGGCGGCAGTGCCGGCCAAAACGCACCGGCAGTGCCGGCCGAGCGGCAGTGCCGCTGTGCACTGCCCGGCAGTGCCGGCCGCCCAAGAACAGCTCGAGCTGTTCGTCGTTTGCAGCGGAAATTGGCCCGAAAAATCGTCGATTCGACTAGAAATTGATGGAATTGGACGGAGAAAATTGGGGAAGATGTAGATCTACCACAGGAACACGAAATCCATGGATCAAAACCACTCAAAACTCAACAAAATTGCAGATCTGACCAAAGGCAATTTTAGAGCTATTTTTTGGGGAATTTTTTAGAAAATTTTTGGGGCGAAATTGGATGGGTGGGGGTCAAATCCGTGCTAACCAAGAGCTTCTGGTACCATTTGATAAGGCTCTGATGCCATTTGATAAGGCCTGAGGGCTAGGGTTTGCCCAGATCCCACGAATTTGACCAAGTGAGTGGATGAGATGGAAAAAGGAAGAACTCACACAAACACAAATCAAAACACACACACAACCCAACACAAACCAATTTACTCCCTTGGTAGGTTAGACCAAGCCAATAGAACCACTTCTTAGAGAGACCCTTGGGTAGAATCTAAGAAATGGGAGATTGGTGAGGAGATCCAACTAGAACTTGGATGAGAGAGGTATGAGCCTTGAATCATCCATGAAAGTAGAAATCCACAAGAAACCTTGACAAAAGGGGAAAACCCTAAGCCTAAATCAAATATTTTAAAGAGGTATTTATATCCAGATCTACAGGAAGGTAAAAATATTTCCGTATCCATAGATGGATCAAGGTAGATGAAATCACGATTGAGATGCATTGGTTTTGGGCTTTGTGCACGAGCGGCGAGTTGTTTGGCGGAGGTTAAACAGGGCCATTTGCAAATGGCTTGTTGGCGGCTTTGTCTTACTTCTTTCTTCCTTCTTCTTCCTCTTTGCTGATCTCCTCTCTCCCTCCCTTGACGCTCCCTTCGGGTCCTTGACGAGATTGGTACCTAATGACATATAGACATAGGTATGAGGTAGCAATCCGTCCAAGGTTATGTCGATTTCAAGTTTAGAAAGGAGTGAATTCACCTTATCATATATGGTTTTGGCTCGAGCTCGTTCCCTTGGCCTACGAGGAGGGTTTGACGGTCTTGAGGCGGAGGTGTCCGAAAGCCACCCCGCATCACTTCCGATACATAGTTACCTAAGTCCTTCGACCATGAGATCATGTAAATCACTTACACCGGAAGGATGCTTTGATTACATCAAACGCCATTGCGTAAATGGGTGGTTATAAAGATGAGATTAAGCATTCGGAAAGTGTGAGTTGAGGCATATGGATCAAGAGTGGGATTTGTCCATCCCGATGACGGATAGATATACTCTGGGCCCTCTCGGTGGAATGTCGTCTCGATTAGCTTGCAAGCATGTGACTAGGTCACAAGAGATGACATACCACGGTACGAGTAAAGAGTACTTGTCGGTAACGAGGTTGAACAAGGTATGGTGATACCGATGATCGAACCTCGGACAAGTAAAGTATCGCATGACAAAGGGAATCGGTATCGTATGTAAATGGTTCAATCGATCACTAAGTTATCATTGAGTATGTGGGAGCCATTATGGATCTCCAGATCCCGCTATTGGTTATTGGTCGGAGAAGAGTCTCAACCATGTCTGCATAGTTCACGAACCGTAGGGTGACACACTTAAGGTTTGATGTTGTTTTAAGTAGATATGGAATATGGAATGGAGTTCAAATGTTGTTCGGAGTCTCGGATGGGATCCGGACATCACGAGGAGTTCCGGAATGGTCCGGAGAATAAGATTCATATATAGGAAGTCACTTTCCAAGTTTGGAAATGATCCGGTGCATTTATGGAAGATGCTAGAATGTTCTAGAACCTTCCGAAAGAAATCACTATGGAAGGTGGAGCCCGGTTGGACTCCACCAACCCTAACTTGCCAACCAAGTGGGAGGGTGGAGTCCATGGTGGCCGGCCAAGTGAGAAGGAAAGGAGGGAGTCCCACTCCCCCTAGGTTTGACCCTTTGGAAGGTTTGGGAGTTGGACTCTTATTCGGATTCTAGGGCTAACCCTTGGGGTTCCACCTATATAATGAGGGAGAGAGGGAGGGGGCCGGCCACCACATAGGCCGCACCACCAAGAGGTACCAAGTCCGGTGCCCCAGCTGCGCCCTCTCCCCAAACCCTAGCCGCCCCCTCCTCATACTACTCCCGCAGCGCTTAGGCGAAGCCCTACCAGAGATCTCCACCACCACCGCCACCACACCGTCGTGCTATCGGGATTCCGAGGAGGATCTACTACATCCGCTGCCCGCTGGAACGGGGAGGAGGACGTCGTCATCAACACCGAACGTGTGACCGAGTACGGAGGTGCTGCCCGACTGTGGCACCGTCAAGATCTTCTACGCGCTTTTGCAAGCGGCAGGTAATCGACTACATCCACCACGAGATTTAATCTCGTTAACACGTAGCGATCTTCAAGGGTATGTTGATCTTCACCTCGTTGCTACCATCTACTAGATTAGATCTTGGCTTGTTATTCGTTCTTGCGGTAGGAATTTTTTTGTTTTCTATGCAACGAATCCCTACAGCATAGAGTCCATAGAATCCAACGACAAGTGCATAATCCAACAACGACAAGGAAAAGCATGACGACAAGTTCATAGAATCCATATGGCATCAACCTTGTCCTCCTCCATTGCTTCCCATGGCACCATCTTCATTGCTTTGTCCTTCTCCTACAAGGTGAAAAGGAAAAAAAAACATGAGATGCATTTAGCATGCATGGCTACATTTACACATTGATATGGAATTAGCGTTTGCATATTGATATGTAATTGAACAAGTATTAGCATTTGCATATTGACATGGAATTGAACAAGTATTAGCATTTGCATATTGACATGGAATTGAACAAGCATGGCTCTATGGCTATATTTCAACAAGTATTAACATTTGCATATTGACATGGAATTGAACATGGTGGCATGGAATGGCTAAATTTACAAGTGTCATGGCATTCTACAACCTAGAAGCGCGTTGGGCACAAGTGCAGGAGAACTCACCGGGGATCAGGTTCCGGATGATGTTCGTGTTGTTGATGGTGAAAGGTGTCACCGGGTTCTGAGTGGGCGGTGCCTGGATGAGCGGCATGTTCGGCATCATCTGCGAAGGCCCCTGCATCTGATGTCATGATTAGTCAATAAGACAAGAGAAAGGACATTTGGTGGAGATATGGAGTTAACCAATTACCCATGACAAGGCTAAAGGAGGAGTAGGAAGACTCCCCGGTGGAGAAGATAGAGCGGCTTGGCTCATCATCCACCTCATCTGTTGTTGCTTCTACATCTGCTGCATCATCTGCAGCAGCTGCTGCTGGTAGTCCCTAAGCTGCTGCTCCAGATGCGCCTGCCGCTCCCGGGCCTCCTGTTCCCTTGCTGCCATCTCCACCTACGTTGTGTTGCCGCGATGTCATTAACATTTCACTGGAAAGCATGTAAAGAAACGTAGAGGACCGAGGAAGAACATACCCGCAACCGCTCGACAGCTAGATCCGAAGCCCGTGGCCGGGTCTCTACCTGAGGCTGGTCGCTCTGACGACCACGACGGATTTGGCAGAGAGTTGGAACAGTCGCTGGGTCGACGGACCCGTCACCAAGCCATAGGCGACCATGCTTCATGCCTTCTCCCGCAAGCACCGCAACCTCAACGTCAAAGTCCTCGGCCTCTGGCTGGGAAGTCTCGCCGTGCTTCTCCTTGAACTTTGAGACATACGCCGTGCTTGTCCTTGAACTCCCTAACCCTAAATCCTAAGCCTAACCCTAAATCCTAACCCTAAATCCTAACCCTAACCCTAACCCTAACCCTAACCCTAACCCTAATGAGTAGATCTAGGCAGTTCTTCTTGGAATAATGTGCCTAAGTGGTGTCGTCAGCGCATGTGGACTACCTTGTTGAAGACAACGCGATGGATGATATCTGCTTATCACCAGAACTGGATGTGAACCTTCGTATATATGCCCACTTTTGAAGATTGTCTTGAAGAACAAGTTACCGAGAAGGGTGGCTCATGTGATAATGGCTAGCTGCGGGTATGTCGGAGGCTACCATGTGCCAAAGGGTCCCAAGCTTGGTTTTCCATGTGTATATGTCCTAAATAAACCTAAAACAATGAAAAAGTACATTGGTGGAACCTCGCACAGAGAAATCTAGGGGGTAGACCCACCGGGGCACACATACGCTTTTTGGGGGGGGGGGAGAATGACCGCTGGAGCACCGAAATCCCACCAAATCTTGCATGTGGACCTATGATATGTGCGAAAGTGTGGTTGAAGGTGTAATGGTGTAAAAATAGCTCCCATAAACCCTAAACCTTAAACTGGGGAGATTTCGAGTAATGCAATTGCAGTTGCTGACACGGGAGCTGCAAAACCCTAAATCCTAAACCCTAACCCTAACCCTAACCATAAACCCAAAACCTAACCCTAACCCTAACCATAAACCCAAAACCTAACCCTAACCCTAAATCCTAACCCTAACCCTAACCAGTAGATCAAGGCAGCTCATGTGACAATGGCTACGGGCACACATACCGCTGTTTTGGGGAGAGGAGGGGGATAATGACCGCCGGAGCACCGGAATCCCGCCAAAACTTGCATGTGGACCGATGATATGTGTGAAAGTGTGGTGGAAGATGTAATGGTGCAAAAATAGCTCCCCGGTGTGACCTTCCTCACATTCGGGCGATAACACTTAGTAGATTCTCCGAAGCGCGGATTGCTCCGAAACCTAATATATGTGGGGGATGAAGATGGAGAGTACTTTTGTATTGCAAATAGTATGGGTATATACACACATTGTCTTAAGTAACACTAATAAATAGTCAACAAAAAGTAAAACTAATTTAAAAAATAAATATAAGTATTAGATGAAATAAAATAGAAAGAAAAACAAAGGAAATGTCATATGGCGCACGGCAAAGGCAAGAACGCACGGCAAAGGCTGCGTTGCCGTGCATCCCAGCTGCGCGCACAATGGCTGAGGCACGACAATATCCAACGCCTTTGTCGTGCATCTAATCTTTGCCGTGCGGTGTGTTGGGCCATTGCCGTGAAGATTTCTTTGCCGTGCGCTATCTTCAGACTTTGCCGTGCACCGTTTCTTTGCCGTGCGCTCTCTTCCGATGTTGTTGTGCGCCTTTTCTTTGCCGTGAGTTCTGCTCGGTGCTCACGCGTGCGTGGGCTCACGGCAATGATTTGCTGCACGACAGCCTCTGTTTTTTCCGTAGTGTATATTTTTTGCGAATGAACAAGTAAACATCTATGTTAGGTCGCTAAAAATAAAACTGCACCTATATTTAACTTCCCCACTTCTAAATTAGTGGTGATCGTCCATTGACTATGCACGACGAAACCAACTACGGATTGGCTGCCAATAAATGGTATGTATATATTTGGAATGCACATTTTCTTTTGCCTAGGCTAGGCATAAACTCCGGTAGAAAACAAAACAAACAGATACTTGTTGGAGAAGGTGTTGCTAGTTGCAACAGCTCAATTATCAAACTAGTTAGATCTGTTCGTGCATTCTAGTTCATCGGTCACGTCTCCCGACAATTTAAGACAAGAGGAACCACACCCAAACCGTAGCTAGCTAGCTCATGAACACCATATATAGCAAGCTAGCTCAACGGCGGAGGCCTGTCTGGCCGGCCGGCGACCGAAGAGACCCTCTCGGATATGGCGGAGGACGACGAGGCCAAGTGCTCCGCCGACGTGGCCGAGGGGTCCTACTTCATGGCCGGCGTGCTGGCCATCCTCGGCCTCATGGCCGCCGTCCTCGCCCTCTCTGGCCTCTTCCATTCCGTGCTTCGTCGCGTGGGCCAGCCAAGCATCATCTCGCACATCCTGGTACGAATCTTGGTATGTCTGAGAATCAATTCGCAATTGGGATCGTCCTGATACTACGTGTGCGCGCATGCAGGCCGGCGTGGTGGTCGGCCCGACGGTGCTCGGTCGCATGGTCGACCTCCGGCAGCTGGGCATGAAGGACGCCGGCCGGGCGCTGGGCGACGCCATCTACTACATCCGCGTCGTCTTCATGTTCTTCATCGGGCTGGAGATGGACCTGCGCTACCTCCGGCGCTACTTGCGTACCTCCATCATCGTTGCCTTCGGCGGCTCCGCGCTATGCCTCCTCCTGGCCACCATTTCCGGCCCCTTCTTCTACGGCCTTCTCCACCCAGGGCAGCGCACCTTCCATCCCGAAAGCATCTACGCCTCCACCGCCCTCTTCATGCTCGTCCTCACCAGCACCGCCTCGCCCGTCCTCATCCGCATCGTCACGGAACTCAAGATCACCGGCTCCGAGACGGGCCAGCTCGCCATCGGCACCGCCTTCGCCAACGATATCGCCAGCCTCGCCGTCATTAGCATGATGGTGGTCAGCCCAACCACCTACGACAAGGACGGCAAGCCCTTGCCACCGCCCAACCGGCTAGTCGCGCTGCCGGTGGTGAAGGTGATCATGTTCCTGTGGATGGCGTTCAACGTGTGGGTGGCCGTGCGCATTATGGTATGGATGACCAGGCTGGTCAACAAGACCAAGCAAGGGAAGCAGTACATCAGCAAGTACGAGCTGTTCGCCATGCTCGTGCTCATCGTCGGCCTCTCGCAGCACGTCCAGAAATTCGGCTACAGTGCCTCCATGACCGCCTTCATCATCGGCCTCACCACGCCGCGGGAAGGCCCCACGGCGCGCACGCTTATCGACCGCCTCGCCTACCCCGTGCACAGCATCATCATGCCCCTCTGCTTCAGCACCATCGGCGCGAGGCTCGACTTTGCCAAGATCAACTGCTTCACCCCCACCCAGTTCCTCTTCGTCGTCACCTACACCACGCTGCTCAGCACGATCGGGAGGGTGGTCGGCACGGTTGTAGCCGGGCGGATGATCGGCATCCCGGCGAGGGAGACGCTCGTGCTCGGCTTCCTGCTCAATGTCAAGGGCTACGCCGACATCCTCGCCATCAACCTGGGTGACTCGACCGGGATCTGGAACGGCGCGACGCAGGGCGTGCTTCTCCTGTCCTCCATCATCACCACCTTCATGGCCGGCCCGGCGTCGGCCGCCATCGTCCGCCAGCAGCGCCGCGCATTCCAGTATCGCTCCCACTGCCTCCAGCACCTCAAGCTGGACCAGGAGCTCCGCGTTCTCGTCTGCGTCCACGGCGCCGGGAGCGTCCACGCCATGCTCACCCTCGCCGAGCTTTCCAAGGGCGCCACGCCTGTCGCTATATACCTCCTCCACCTCATCGAGCTAATGAGCTCGCGCAAGTACGCCATCACGCACTTCTACCACACCGGCGACGGAGCTGACGAAGAGGACGATGACAGTGGCCGATGGGGCTACGCGCCGGTGATCGACCAGGTGGTGGCCGCCGTCAACAGCTTCACGAACGTCACCTTCATCCAGGTGCGGCAGATGACGGCCATCTCCAGCCTCGAGACCATGGACGCCGACGTGTGCAACGGCGCGGAGGACGCACGCGCGTCGCTCGTCGTCGTGCCATTCCACAAGGAGCAGCGCTACGACGGGCGCATGGTGTGCCGCAACGACAACCGCCGAGAGCTCAACCAGCGAATCCTCCAGAGAGCGCCATGCACCGTCGGGGTCCTCGTCGAGCGGCGCCTCGGTACCATTGCGGAGAGGCAGTCTACGGCCACCGAGAGCGGTCCCAGCAGGTCGGCAGATGACCCCGCAGGCGAAACGCACAACGTGGTGGCTGTGTTTCTCGGCGGGCCGGACGACAGGGAGGCGGTGGCGTACGCGACTCGGCTGGCGGCTCATCCGTCGGTGAGCGTGATGGTGACGAGGTTCCTTCCAGCGGGAGCGAGCGTGCAAAGCAGCACGGAGGTGATGTCTCCCGGGCCAGGTGGCGATGATCACCTAGTGACCGTGGTGGTGGGCGAGAAAGAAGAGGAGGCCATGGCGGACGAGGAGTTCATGGCGGACTTCTACGCGAGGTTCGTGGCGCCGGGGCATGTGTCTTACACGGAGAGGTACGTGAGCAACGGGCCGGAGTTGGTGGAGTCTCTGGGCTCCATGGCCGGGATGTACTCGCTGTTCGTCGTGGGCAGGGGTCGTGACGGTGGCAGCGCGGCCGTCACCCAGATGACGAGCGGCATGGGAGGCTTGTACGAAGAGTGCCCGGAGCTAGGACACGTGGGGGACCTCCTGTCCTCGGACGACTTGTCCGGTTGCTGCGCCTCGGTGCTAGTACTTCGGCAGCACAACGTGCGCCAGAGGATGAAACAAGATCCAAATGGTGTCGACGATGGCCTCAGATGAGAATGGCAACAATACTGTAAAGTTAGTCTACAGTATATGTGTATAACATAGATAGTCTTACTCCCTCCATGATATATTTGTATTTAGATAAAGTTGAGACACCTATTTATAGATGGAGGAAGTACTAACAATTGAAACAGATAATCTCACCACCACACGCAGGCCTTTGCAAATTAAGACTAGACTCGATGAACTTACAGGTTCATCAAATCATCGCATGTGTGCGGTGGTTTTTCTCCAAGACTAAGATGCTTCTTCATGCCGCCCTCCTAGTTATCCTCACATCGACCAAGAGAGTCGTCATCTCTCTCCAGATGAGCAAGATCTTAGAACTTGCCTAAAGAAGAGGGTCATTAGCCTCGCTATCATCGAGCGTACGAGAATAAAACAAAGTGAAAGAATAGCCAATATTAATGTGGGTGATGCCAACACTAAAATTTTCCATTTAAGGGTGAACTCTAGGAGAAGAAAAACCATATACATCGCCTAAAGCACAATGGTTGATGGGTGACCGAGCATGAGCATAAAGAGAAAATCATCCATGATCACTTGAGAGCCTAAATTTGGGCAATGTTGCCATTTAAGGGATCAAATAACCTTTCACGGAGGAGGAAGTGCTTAAGGCATTAATCAAATGCCTTCCGACAAAGCCCCGGCCCCGACGACTTCACTAGTGCCTTTTTCAAGAAATGGTGGGGACTCATAAAATGCAATGCCATGAGAGCCATCCTTCAATTTAACAACCTCCTAGGTGCTCATCTCCAATGGCTTAACTCGACCAAACATTGTGCTTTTACCTAAAAAGGAGGAGGACGAGGAGGTCTCCGAGACTCCGACTATAGTCCCATTAGCTTGATCCACAACATTGCTAAAATCATTGCCAAGATGACAGCCCTCCGGCTTGCACCGCTCTTGAATGACCTTATTTGCAATGCTCAAAGCGCGTTTATAAAGAAGAGAAGTATCCATGAAAATTTCATGTATATTTTTAACCCTGCAAGAAGACTCCACAAAAGCAACATACCAACGCTCATCTTCAAGCTTGACATTCAGAAGGCTTTCGACTCCGTTAGATGGGAGATCATCCTTGAGATCCTCAAGAGGCATGGATTCCCAACAAAGTTTTGAGATTGGATCACCGCTCGCCTCCTCATCGAGGGTCCTTCTCGACGGGGTCGCCGGCTTGCCTATCAAAAGCATGGGAGGGGTCTTATGCAAGGAGACCCCCTTTCCCCGCTCCTCTTCGTCCTCACCATTGAACCCCTCCAAGGCATCCTTTAGTTAGCCACTCAACATAGGCTCTTGGCAAAAGATAAGAGGGAGGGGCACCATTGTTAGGACTTCGTTTTATGCGTGTAACATGGATGTTTTGTGGTGCCTAACAAAGAGGATATCTGCAACCTTGCTTCCATTCTTGCAACCTTCGGTGAGGTGACCGCTCTTCATACAAATTTCCAAAAGTATGGTGGTGCCTATTAGGTGCCAAGACATTGACCTTGACGAGGTGCTTAGTAGTTTGCCGATCTGGCCCGCCTTCCCTGTGATGTATCTTGGCGGCTTAAGAGGGTGGATTTTCAACCTCTTGAAGACAAGATGGTCGGGAAGCTTGTCACTTGGGATGGGAAGAACATTAACGCAACCGGGCATGGAGCCCTTGTCAAGTCCATCCTCACCTCTCAAGAGATTTTCCACCCCACTCCTCTCAACGTTCTGTTGGGTTGCCTTGCTTGTATGAACAAGATCTAGTGTGCCTTTTTATGAGCCGGTACTAAGGAGGTTACCAAGGGAAAGTGCAAGCTAAATTAGGAAGTGGTTTGTAGGCCTACTTGTCTTGAAGGGTTTGGGATCCTCCGCCTTGAGAAATTTGCAAGGGCCCTTTGTTTGAGATGGCCTTAGTTTGAATGGTGGGATCCCAATAAGCTTTGGGTGGGCATGTGTAACCTTTGCAATGAGGTGGACATGGACCTTTTTTTAATGCCGCAACTACAATCTCAATTGGCGTTGGTGAATAGCACCTTTTGGGGACTTACCTTGGCTCAATGGGATGAGGCCCATAGAATTGCCCATCTTATCTATGAAGTATCAACGAGGAAGCAATAAAATGTAAAACAAGCTTTGCTCAACAATGCTTGGATATCAAAAATCAAGATGCATGCTAACTTGACTATCCCTCACATTCATGAGTATCTTATGCTTTGGTGCCTCCTCAATATCGTTCAACTCCATGAGGAGATAGATGGCACAATTGTTTGAAACCTCACGGCTAGCAGCGAGTATTCCTCCACCTCGGCTTACAATGCTCAATTTTTTGGAGCCACGGTCACAAACATGAACAAGTTGGTGAGGAAAGCATGGGCACCCCCAAAAGTAAATTCTTCGTGTGGTTAGTTTATCCACAATAGACTTTGGACAGCCAATCGTCTTAAGAAAAGAGGGTGGAACAATTGTGGACTTTGCCAGCTTTGCTAGTTTGCTAGCAAACTCAAGAGATGGTGGCATACCTCTTCTCCCATTGCTGATATTTCAAGAGGCTTTGCGGGTTGGTCAAGTACTGGCTCGGGCTTCTGTTCATTAGGACGGGTGAGTGGACCTTGGACCTCTCCATCAAATCTTAATCGAGTCAGGCAACTCCAAGAGCAGGGTCGAACTTGGACACCTGCTCGGGAGAACTGAAGACTGAAGAGGTTGAGGTCTTGAGGATGCACCTGTTCGGGTGAGCTCAGAACAGTGCCACAACTATCCTTGAACCAGGCAAGTAGGAACAGAGATAGTGTGATGTCCGCTGGCGATGACGGTGCAGCGAACGAGAGCACCAGAAGGAGGCCGTCAAACTGCTGGTGATTATCATCGAAGCATCGAAGAAGGAGGCCATCAAACCGTCGACGGAAGAAGGCCCTGTCATGAGACGCGGCAAGGCATAGGCAACCCATGGAGGCTGCGGCAAAGGTCCTACATGATGGCAACGCTGAAATCACATGCTCTATTTCATAATTGATGGTAATATTACCTTGCATTATCACTGTTTCTCTTTCCAAATTACGAATGTGGGATCAGATGCCTTTTGTTGGAATAGTATTGTCCAGTTGCTTTATGTGATGGCAACGCTGAAATTACATGCTGCTGTATTTCATAATTGGTGGTAATATTACCCTGCCTTATCACTGATCCTCTTTCCAAATTACGAATGTGGGATCACATGCTTCTGTTGGAATAGTATTGTCCAGTTGCTTTATGTTTGAGTAAATCTAGTCCTTGCATTCTAACTGGCAGGCAAAAGGGCCACTTTGACCGTCATGAAGCTGCCGCCGCCTTCCTCATTCATCACCACTTCACAGCTCCGCTCATCGCCATGCCGCGACACAGTGAAGGTGCAGCGCTTGCATATCATTCTCGGCATGCTTGACAGCTTAATGTTCAGCAATAATCCAGGGTTGACTTCCAAAAAGTCCAACAGTAACATTTACATGGGTAGGAACGAAGAAGGGAGATGAGGGGAGAAAGATCAGGATACTTCAAGTGGAAAACCTAACTGCCTCTATACTCAGAGTGGCAAATCCTCAGCTACCTTCTTCTGAACTTTTGAGGAACAAACCGCAGTCAAATTAAACATCCATGTCCAAGCAATAATTAAGTCTGAGGTAGTGTAAAATTCAAGTGTTCCAGTGCTGCCATACACGGGCCCTGATTACTTGCAAGTTGCAACACTAAAAACTTGTCTCGATGCACATATCAAAGTGCAGCAAATCAATCATTATCACGAAGCAAGTTCACAAGAGCAGCTCAGTTGAGATATTCTATAAAACAGAAACATGAGGGTGTCATATATGTGTATAGAATAGTTTGATTCATTCTTGGGCCACCATCAATGTCAATTTCAGAGACATGTCTATTATATCAGATATCAGAAGCCATGGGGAGCTGCCAATTTTCCTAAGCATTACTGCAGATAGCAAATGGTAGTTGCAGCTTAAATCTACCTTATCTATCATAACAACAGTCCATAGTTCTCTTCAAGATTAATTCATCCGCCAGGACACACCTTAAGAACTGAAATGAACATGTGTAACTAATACTTGCTCAATTGTTTTCAATGTGACATTAGATACTCACTGCACAAAGCTAGTAAGTACATAAAATATCAAGCAAAGCATGCAAATGTACCCAATCTACAAGCTCAATTGTTTTCAATGTGATGTTATAAGATGTATAAGATCAAGCAAAGCATGCAAAATGACACCCTCCATTTTAATTTGTTGACCTCAATAAATCTCAGTACTAGCAGGAGAACATATTACAGGTTTAGCCCCTCCAATTTTATTCTGCAACTAGATCAATCGATTTTTCTTCCTAAACTGAAGATAAAGCTCAATTTTGCCGATAAAAATTGTATGCGGCCAATTTGAAGGAACACGGTTCAAATTAGCTCCAAATCTCCCATTACAATAACATACTGCAACAGCTTGCTGGTTAAGTTTATTCCTCAATGAGAATATCCAACAATTATGAAAGAAGCATCTATGCTAACCCAAACCTCGCCCAGATTTGATCCCAAGAAACAAACCTCTGACCTCGATGCCCTCATCAAGGAGCGGCCTGGAGCAGCCGCTACTCCTCAAGCTGCTTGAGCTCGGCCTTCAGCTGCTCCATCTTGAGCCCCATGGACCGGCGGAGCTTGTCGGCGTCGGCGGGCGGGACCCGTGCGAGCAGCGCGTCGAAGGCGGCGAGGACCTCGCCGGCGGCGTCACGCGCGCAGGCGGCCTCCTCGTTGAAGTAGACGGTCTCCTTGCTGTCCATGGCGGACTCGATCTCCTCCCGCGCCTCGGCGAACTTGCGGTTCACCTCGTCCACGTCCTTGCCGTAGTCCGTCGAGAAGGCGCGGCGGTATCCAGGGAGGAGAGCGCGCCCCAGCGAGAGCGGCAGTGGGGCGGGTGCCGCATTCGTTAGGGTTTGTGGAGCGGCGGCGGCGGCGGCGGGGCGGAGGAGAGAGGCGGCGGCCCGGAGGAGGACGCGAGGGTTTCGGTGCATCCTCGCTTGCGGGGGTTGTTTTGCTTCCTCCTTCAGAGACTTGCAGTGGGGGTGTTTTCATTCTTCAACATCTTGTTACTCATATGTCCTTTGTATTTTGAGAAATTATACTACCTCCATCTCAAGCTTTAAGGCATATTTTTTTTAGAAAGTCAAACTATGTTAAGTTTGATTAAGTTTTTATAAAAAATCATTAACATGTTAAACACAAAATTAATATTATTAGATAGATAATAAAATATATTTTCATGTCCTATCTACAAAATATCATATTTATTGATAGACTATTCTAAAATTTTGGTTAAACTTTACTTGCTTTAATTTTTCAAAAAAATATAAACCTTAAGCCTTGGGATGGAAGTAGTACTCCGTACTGTATTTAGTTGACATATACTACCTCCGTTTTAAAATAAGTGTAGTAGTTGTGTCTAGATATAGATGCACTTTAGCATGTAGATATATCTATATTTAGAAAAAGTTGTGACACTTACTTTGAAACGGGGAGAATATGTGTTAAAAAACAGTTGGTGCGGCACCTTTCAGGTATGACAAAAAATTATTAGTGTTAGTATAATTATTTTAAAAAAATTATAGCATCGAAATTGGAACTAAAAAGATAATCCTAGAATTCCACGTGTTCCACGTCTTAAATCGTATCTAATGCCTAAAACTTGAATATCATGCATGACATCATTTAATTTAGTTTGTACACCCAAGCGCCTCGAAAACTCGGTTCTAGGTTCTTTCTAAAACCTTTCTATCCCATTGCTTATAAGTTTACACTACATAATGGATATGTGTTGGTTATGTGTGAAATATTATCGCTTTGATGGTGAAAGGCTACTCCCTAAGTTTCATTGTATCTGTCAACAACCTTCCGCATGCCACGGGTTAGGTGAACCTAGTAGTTTCGTTAATTGATCTTAACAAGGAGAAAAAAACCCACACACTAGGAACCGTTATAAAACCACATGTAGAACGTGGCTTAGTATTAGAAGACATGATTTTCTCATCTACAACTCTCATCAATAATATTTTTATCAAAATATTGGTCTAAGAAATTAAGAGATTTTAGAGTTTATTTAGATCATATAAAAAAGCTCAACATGCATTAAAAAATGGCATCTTCGCACACTTATACACAAAATGGTAATGTTTCATCAAAGAAATATGCCATCTTCCCTAACTTATACCCAAAAGACAGTGGCAACGTTTCATCAAAATAATATAACATATTCACAAACTTGCACACAAAAACCATACAAAACTTGCATTATAGCTTGGTTGGATATGCAAAACTATCAGTACTAGATCTTTGATAGTATGTTGGTTTGCTAATTGATATTGTAGCCACAACCCACTATATATTAAAATAATGAAGATATGGGCAAAAATTAATAGGGTGAGGAGAGTGTTGGAATTATGTGTCCTGCAACTATATTCAAGATTACTTGGAACTATTTTATGTTTGGAATACCTCATTGTGAAAATATGCATTTACTTGACATGGAATTCAATATACTTGCTGGAATATACTTGGTGCACGGTCATGCCTAAGGAAGCTGGTCGATTATCAATGGAATACAATATATTGTGTATATATTGAAAAGACTGCCCGGGTACATTGATAATTGGAAGGAACCTGGTCATGGATTAGGTTATAGCCCTAATAGCCACCTGCATGATTAATGGCATTTAGACATGTTCATGGTGCATTGCTCACAGGTGCGTGTTCTAGGGACGGAACGGGTAGAATCCGTTAACAGACAAAATATATCGTGGTTGGTATTTTGATCTGCACTATATCCCGGAAACTAGTTTAAAGAACTAGGAATTTTATCTGTATAAGAGTTGGACTCTTTGGAAACACACTATAAGAAGTCCCTACCTCCTAGCCTCAAATATGCGAATTGTGAGCGGCACCACGGATAAGCGCAGAGGAATAGAGTGTAGACCACAAAACCCTAACATAGAGTACTGGTGTTATTGGATAGGTGTGTTTCATGCGACTGGGGAAGAACGGAGTCGCCTTTGCAGTTTGGACTGAACATTAGAAAAAAAGTTTGTCCATACTACATTACCACTGCGGAAACCCACACATTTACAGCAACTGGAATAGTATATATTTAGTATACATCAACTACAATTGGTATGTACAAACACAACACTAGATGTAAAATCGCGCACAAATGAGAATGCATATGCATATCAGCATCAATATTGACTAGTTGTCGCTGTCAGACCAAGTGATGGCCAACTCACCAACATTCTGATCAAGCCCCAAGGCATTCCAGACCGCTGGTGAGGCGTCGACGATGTTGTTCTGGCAGGGTGGCTCGTAGTTGTGCTCGTTGTCGCAGCCATACACAGAATCACACTCGTCCACCACCTTTGCATACACAGAGTTTCCATTGGCAGTGATCTTGATGCGGTGGCCGCAACGTGCCATGTTCTTGAACCACCCGGTGGAAAGCGCAACAACCATCTCCTTATCGCTATGGTAGGCATTATCGCACTCTGACGGATCACCACCGTCCTTGCCCTTCTCAAAACTATTGAGCGTCAAGACGGCTTTGGTGCTTGATGTCACCGGAGGCGAGCAGTGGTATTGAGGGTACCTCTTACCGTCCTCACAACAATCCGGATCGTTGCTTCTCTCGCAGTGGCCGGCCTTCCCAGGTAAGTAGCCACTGGCTTGGCAGGCGCCGAGGCTAGGGCGGAGGGCTGATGTGATGTAGCAGGCGGAGAGGCTAACGAGGAGGAAGATCGCCACGGTGACTGC
Organism: Lolium multiflorum; assembly: GCA_030979885.1. NCBI lineage: Eukaryota > Viridiplantae > Streptophyta > Magnoliopsida > Poales > Poaceae > Lolium > Lolium multiflorum. The sequence continues at coordinate 60,791,379 of CM061747.1, read as the reverse complement.
CGCTGAGCTAGTGGCCATCTTTGCTTGCCAAAACTCTTGCTCGCTCTGTTCTTGGTTTGTTGTGCTTTGGTAGGCTTGATTGTCAAGTGTTAGCCGTGGGTGTGCTTTTATAGTCGGTCTTGCCACTTGCTATGGGCCAGTTGACACGGCAATTCAAACGATTATCTGTGGCTGTGCCGTGTCGAACGGATTAGATTGATGTAGTCAATTGCTTCGTTTGCTGGCCGCAGCGGTAGGATACTCGCAAGTAACTCCGGACTGCCCGGGTCTGGCACGGCAGCCTTGCTGCTATTCAGAAGAAATGGACTCGTATTTTTAATACTGTACAGCAATTGTAAACATCAAACATTCTTCTCACAGGCAAAACTAACGCTTGGACTGTTATCGTTTCATGGAGCTATGCTTCATTATATTTAATCCATTGATTCTTGTTTTACAGCTATGCTTCACGGCAGATATTAAAACAACACGTCTCTGCAATCGCGAGTTGAGCCTATCGAGAAGAATGATAGACATGGTTCCCATGCCCGTCGATGTTTCAGCTCTCTTGCTGAGCTGGTTTAGGACTCTGACCTCAATTCAGACGATGGGGGCTAATGAAACGGCGCGTTTCTGTCCGAAAGGTCATTTCCTCCATTTGAGGATTAGCTGACGAGCTAAAAATACAGGGAAATAGTTACAATCAAGGTTTAAAATAGCGTGCTAAAAGAAATAGCGGCGGCAATCTCCAAATACTATGCACGCTATATCGTGTTAATAGCGTGTTACGTTTCAAATAGCGGTTTAAAAAATATCAGATAAAGTGTAAAAATAAGGGATTTCAACCCAAAATGACAGATTCATATACACATAATCACATACAAAAATAGTTCTCCAATTTTTTAGAAGTCTAACATCAATATTTTACGAGGCAACGACATAGTATAAATTATTTATTAAAAATTATCAGTATTACCGATATTACCTTCTGATTCAGAAGAGGAATCAAAATATTAAGGTTCATCGCCACAACAAACAAAACGAGATTTCTTGTTTTCTTAACGAGAAAAACTCAAAACCTTGTATCAATAAGTTGTAGAAAATAGCGAGCTAACACTATATATAGGGGAGTGGCGTTTTGGCACCCGGGAGCATATGCTCCCGGTTTTTAAACTTCATTTTAAATGCACTTTTTAAATGTTGAAAAATTTGAACACAAAATTTAGTAGATACATCTTGAAATTCTACACGTTCACAAAGTGGTTCCACAGAAAACCGACATTTTGAGTGTCATCTGTAAAAAAGACAAATTTTTCTGTAAAAAATGGTTGTGTATGAGACGTTTTGTTTATCTTTTTCGCACAAGTCACAAAAAATGTCGGTTTTTCGCAAGACTTGGTCTGCGCACGTAAAATGTTGATACGTAAGCAAGAAATTTTTTGTTCGAATTTTTTGAACAATTCAAAATATTTTTCCGGTGGCAGGAGCATATGCTCCCATGTTCCGAATTGAATTTCCGATGTTTTATCGCTATATAATAAATGTTGTTTCGCAAGTAATGTCATAGCATAATTACAAAAATTTAGTATGGACTTTTAAAATATGTATAGCACGCTATTAGCAAAGAAATAGCGGGCTATTTTAAACTTTGGTTAGAAGAGACTCATGTTACTTTCCATTTTCACGTATAAAATTGTTGCACCTGTATCGATACCCTAACTATCTAGAACTATAACTAAGTAGGATCAGCAAGATTCCCCAAAAGCTTCACGCCTTGTAAGATCTCACAAGAGGAACCACTCACGATACCGTTTTGTCCTGCCGCTCCCGCGAGCGCAGGTGATGCGCGTAGATGTACACGTCCGTTGGGAACCTCAAGAGAAAGATATGATGCGCACAGCGACAAGTTTTCCCTCAGAAAGAAACCAAGGTTATCGAACCAGTAGGAGCCAAGAAGCACGTGAAGGTTGTTGGTGGAGGAGTGTAGTGCGGCGCAACACCAGTGAAACCGGCGCCAACGTGGAACCTGCACAACACAATCAAAGTACTTTGCCCCAACGTAAGTGAGGTTGTCAATCTCACCGGCTTGCTGAAAACAAAGGATTAAGCGTATCGAGTGGAAGATGGTGTTTGTTTACAAAGAACAGTAAAAATAATGATTGCAGTAGAATGTATTCAGATGTAAAAGAATGGACCGGGGTCCACAGTTCACTAGTGGTGTCTCTCCAATAAGATAACTAACATGCTGGATGAATAAATTACAGGTGGGCAATTGACAAATAAAGATTCAATACATACCAACGATGATTACTATGAGATTTAATCAGGGCATTACGACAAAGTACATAGACCGCTATCCAGCATGCATCTATGCCTAAATAATCCACCTTCAGGTTATCATCCCTTCCAGTATTAAGTTGTAAACAACAGATAATTGCATTAAGTATGGTGCGTAATGTAATCAACACAAATATCCTTAGACAAAGCATCAATGTTTTATCCCTAGTAGCAACAGCACATCCACAACCTTAGAACTGTTCTGTCCCAGATTCAATGGAGGCATGAACCCACTATTGAGCATAATTACTCCCTCTTGGAGTTACATGTATCAACTTGGCCAGAGCCTCTACTAGCAACGGAGAGCATGCAAGAACATAAACAACACATATATGATAGATTGATAATCAACTTGACATAATATTCTATATTCATCGGATCCCGCCAAACACAACATGTAGCATTACAAATAGATGATCTTGATCATGTTAGGCAGCTCACAAGATCTAAACAATGATAGCACAAGCGGAGAAGACAACCATCTAGCTACGCTATGGACCCATAGTCCAAGGATGAACTACTCACACATCAATCCGGAGGCGGGCATGATGATGTAGACCCCCGGTGATGATTCCCCTCTCCGGCAGGGTGCCGCTTCCTGAATCCCCGAGATGGGATTCGCGACGGCGGCGTCTCTGGTTTTCCGTATCGTGGCTCTCGGTACGGGGGTTTCGCGACGAAGGCTATTTGTAGGCGGAAGGGTAGGTCAGGAGGGGCACAGCGGCCCCACACCATAGGCCGGCGCGGCCAGGGACCAGGCCGCGCCGCCTTATGGTCTCGGCCCCTCGTGGCCCCACTTCCTTTCCCCATCGGTCTTCTGGAAGATTCGTGTAAAAATATGACCCTAGGCGTTGATTTCGTACAATTCCGAGAATATTTCCTTATTAGGATTTCTGAAACCAAAAAGAACAAAGAATCGGCGCTTCGGCATCTTGTTAATAGGTTAGTGCCGGAAAATGTATAATAATGATGTAAAGTATGTATAAAACATTCAAGTATTGTCATAAAAGTAGCATGGAACATAAGAAATTATAGATACGTTTGAGACGTATCAAGCATCCCCAAGCTTAGTTCCTACTCGCCCTCGAGTAGGTAAACGATAACACAAATAATTTCAAGTGACATGCTACCAACATAATCTTGATCAACATTATTGTAAAGCATATGAGATGAATGGAGTGATCTGAACAAAAGATTGCTAACAAAGATAATGACTAAACAAATGAATCATATAGCAAAACTTTTCATGAATAGTACTTTCAAGCAAGTATCAATAAGAGTTGCATAAGAGCTAACTCATAACCAATAAATTCTAAGTAGAATGCATTGAAGCAACACAAAGGATGATTAAGTTTCAGCAATTGCTTTCAACTTGTAACATGTATATCTCATGGATATTTGTCAACATAGAGTAATATAACAAGTGCAATAAGTAAACATGTAAGAATCAATGCACACAGTTAACACAAGTGTTTGCTTCTAAGATAGAAAGAAGTGGGTAAACTGACTTAACATAAAGTAAAAAATTGGCCCTTCGCAGAGGGAAGCATGGATTACTATTTTTGTGCTAGAGCTTTTGTTTTGAAAACATAGAAACAATTTTGTCAACGGTAGTAATAATTCATATGTGCTATGCATAATACTTCCTACAAGTTGCAAGTCTCATGCATAGAGTACTAATAGTGCTCGCACCTTGTCCTACTTAGCTCGGAAAACACGGATTATCATCGCATAACATATGTTTCAATCAAGTGTCACAAAGGGGTACCTCTATGCCGCATGTACAAGTGTCTAAGGAGAAAGCACGCATTGGATTTCTCGCTTTTGATTATTCTCAACTTAGACATCCATATCGGGATAACATAGACAACAGATAATGGACTCCTCTTTTAATGCTTAAGCATTCAACAACAGTTAATATTCTCATAAGAGATTGAGGTTGTATGTCCAAACTGAAACTTCCACCATGATACATGGCTTTAGTTGGCTGCCCAATGTTCTTCTCTAACATATGCATACTCAAACCATTTGATCATGAAATCGCACTTACTTCAGACAAGACGAACATGCATAGCATCTCACATGATATCCAACAAAGGTAAAAAGTTGATGGCGTCCCCGAAACATGGTTACCGCTCAACAAGCAACTTATAAGAATTAAAACACATAACTACATATTCATCACCACAATAGTTTTTAAGCTATTTGTCCCATGAGCTATATATTGAAAAGGTAAAGGAATGAAATTTTAAAGGTAGCACTCAAGTAATTTACTTTGGAATGGCAGAAAAATACCACATAGTAGGTAGATATGGTGGACACAAATGGCATGGGTTTTGGCTCAAGGTGTTTGGATGCACGAGAAGCATTTCCTCTCAGTACAAGGTTTGGGCTAGCAAGGTTGTTTGAAGCAAACACAAGTATGAACAGGTACAGCAAAACTTACACAAGAACATATTGCAAGCATTATAAGGCTCTACACTGTCTTCCTTGTTGTTCAAAACACTTTCCCGAAAATATCTAGACTTAGAGAGACCAATCATGCAAACCAAATTAAACAAGCTCTACGGTAGTTCTTCATTAATAGATTAAACTACATGATGCAAGAGCTTAAACATGATCTATGAGAGCTCAAACAATTGCCAAGTTAATCCAAACCATATGCAGCATTTTCTGATTCCAACCAAATAACAATTTAACGAAGCAATTTCAGCCTTCGCCATGAACATTAAAGCACAATTAAGAACACAAGTGTTCAATATGAAAAAGCGGAGCGTAATATCTCCAATATAAGAATGGTGGGATCCAACTTTATTCAAACCAAAACGAAAATAAAAGCAAACCGACGCTCCAAGTAAAGAACATAAGATGTGATGGAATAAAAATATAGTTTCACTAGAAGTGACCTGATAATGTTGTCGATGAAGAAGGGGATGCCTTGGGCATCCCCAAGCTTAGATGCTTGAGACTTCTTAAAATATGCAGGGATGAACCACCGGGGCATCCCCAAGCTTAGAGCTTTCACTCTTCTTGATCATAGTATATCATCCTCTTCTCTTGACCCTTGAAAACTTCCTCCACAACAAACTTCAAGCAAACTCATTAGAGGGTTAGTGCATAATTAAAAATTCACATATTCAGAGGTGACACAATCATTCTTAACACTTCTGGACATTGCACAAAGCTTCTGAAAGTTAATGGAACAAAGAAACTCATTGAACATAGCAAAAGCGGCAATGCGAAATAAAAGGCAGAATCTGTCAAAAACAGAACAGTCCGTAAAGATGAATCTGGCAGGGGCACTTAACTTGCTCAAATGGAAAAACTCAAAACTAATAAAAGTTGCGTACATATATGAGGATCACGCTCGTAAATTTTCAGATTTTTTCTATTTTTTTACAGAGAGCTCTGCGAGAATTCGTGACAGACAGCAATGCTGTTTCTGCGCAGCGATCCAAAATATAGCATCAACTTTAGCATAGAAACTTTACTTGGCACAAAGACGTGATAAGGAGAGGTTGCTACAGTAGTAAACAACTTCCAAGACTCAACAATACAGTAAATAAAATAAAGCATGGGTTATCTCCCAAGAAGTGCTTTTCTTTAACGTCTTTCAGCTAGGCGTAGAAAGTGCAAATCAAGTAACATCAAGAGAAGAAGCATCAACATCATAACTTGTTCTAATAATAGAATCAAAAGGCAACTTCATTCTCTTTCTAGGGAAGTGTTCCATACCTTTATTGAGAGGAAATTGATATTTAATATTACCTTCCCTCATATCAATAACAGCACCAACGGTTCGAAGAAAATGTCTTCCCAACACAATAGGACAAGATGCATTGCATTCGATATCCAAGACAACAAAATCAACGGGGACAAGGTTATTGTTAATAATAACATTATCAATCCTCCCCAAAGGTTTCTTTTTAACATTATCGGCAAGATTAACATCCAAATAACAATTCTTCAATGGTGGCAAGTCAAGCATATCATAAATTTTCTTAGGCATAACAGAAATACTTGCACCAAGATCGCATAGAGCATTACACTCAAAGTCATTGAATTTCATCTTAATGATGGGCTCCCAACCATCTTCTAACTTTCTAGGAATAGAAGCTTTAAGTTTTAATTTCTCTTCCCTAGCTTTAATGAGAGCATTTGTAATATGTTTTGTAAAGGCTAAATTTATAGCACTAGCATTAGGACTTCTAGCAAGTTTTTGTAAGAACTTTATAACTTCAGTAATATGACAATCATCAAAATCTAAACCATTATGTTCTACAGCAATGGAATCATTGTCACCAATATTTAAAAAAAAATCACAAGCAGTTTCAGGCAATTTTGTACGCTTTGCACTAGGAGTAGAAACATTGCCAACACCAATTATTTTACCATTGATAGTAGGAGGTGTAGCAACATGTGAAGAATCAACATTACTAGTGGTGGTAATAGTCCATACTTTAGCTACATTATTCTCTTTAGCAAGTTTTTCTTTTCTTCTCTATCCCACCTAGCATGTAATTCAGCCAACATTCTAATATTATCATTAATTCGAACTTGGATGGCATTTGTTTTAGCAAACCTAGCATCTTTAACTTCCTCGCATAACTTTCAATTTTAAAAGATCAACATCAAGAGCAAGACTATCAACCTTGGAAGCAAGAACATCAATTTTACCAAGCTTTTCTTCAACAGTTTTATTGAAAGCGTTTGTGTACTAATAAATTCTTTAAGCATCAATTCAAACCAGAGGGTACACTCTTATTATTGTTGTAAGAATTACCATAAGAATTACCATAACCATTACCATTATTAGAAGGATATAGCCTATAGTTGTTGTTACCATAATTATTCCTATAAGCATTGTTGTTGAAATTATTACTCTTAATTAAATTCACATCAACATTTTCTTCTTGAGCAACCAATGAAGCTAAAGGAACATTATTAGGATCAATATGAGATCTACCATTTGCAAGCATAGACATAATAACAGAATTTACCTTCTTACCTTGAGGAGTTCTTTCAGTGTGCCATTCAGAGTAATTGATCATCATATCATCAAGTAGTTTAGTTGCAGCGCCCAGGGTGATGGACATAAAAGTACCTCCAGCTGAATCCAATAGGTTCCCGAGGAAAAATTCAATCCTGCATAAAAGGTTTGGATGACCATCCAAGTAGTCAGTCCATGGGTTGGGCAATTCTTTACCAAAGATTTCATTCTCTCCCATGCTTGAGCAACATGTTCATTATCAAATTGTTTAAAGTTCATTATGCTACTTCTTAAAGATATAATCTTAGCAGGAGGATAATATTTACTAATAAAAGCATCTTTACATTTAGTCCATGAATCAATACTATATTTAGGCAAAGAAAGCAACCAATCTTTAGCTCTTCCTCTTAATGAGAAAGGAAACAATTTAAGTTTTATAATATCACCATCTATATCCTTATACTTTTGCATTTCACAAAGTTCAACAAAATTATTAAGATGGGCAGCATCAGTACAACACCAGAAAATTGCTCTCTCATAACAAGATTCAGTAAAGCAGGTTTAATTTCATAGAATTCTGCTGTAGTAGCAGGTGGAGCAATAGGAGTACATATAAAATCATTATTATTTGTGCTAGTGAAATCACATAACTTAGTATTTTCAGGAGTACCCATTGTAAAGAATAAAGTAAACTAGGCAAGTAGAATAAAGACAAGTAACTAATTTTTTGTGTTTTTGATATAGAGCTAGTAAATAAGACAGAAAGTAAAGTAACTAAATTTTTTGTGTTTTTAATATGTAGCAAACAAGACAGTAAATAAAATAAAGTAAAGCAAGACAAAAACAAAGTAAAGAGATTGGAAGTGGAAGACTCCCCTTGCAGCGTGTCTTGATCTCCCGAACGGCGTAAAAGTGCTTGATGCGCGTAGATGTACACGTCCGTTGGGAACCCCAAGAGGAAGGTATGATGCGCACATCGGCAAGTTTTCCCTCGAAAGAAACCAAGGTTATCGAACCGTAGGAGCCAAGAAGCACGTGAAGGTTGTTGGTGGAGGAGTGTAGTGCGGCGCAACACCGTGAAACCGGCGCCAACGTGGAACCTGCACAACACAATCAAAGTACTTGCCCCAACGTAATAGTGAGGTTGTCAATCTCACCGGCTTGCTGAAAACAAAGGATTAAGCGTATCGAGTGGAAGATGGTGTTTGTTTGCAAAGAACAAGAAACAATGATTGCAGTAGAATGTATTCAGATGTAAAAGAATGGACCGGGGTCCACAGTTCACTAGTGGTGTCTCTCCAATAAGATAACTAACATGCTGGGTGAAAAATTACAGGTGGGCAATTGACAAATAAAGATTCAATACATACCAACGATGATTACTATGAGATTTAATCAGGGCATTACGACAAAGTACATAGACCGCTATCCAGCATGCATCTATGCCTAAATAATCCACCTTCAGGTTATCATCCGAACCCCTTCCAGTATTAAGTTGTAAACAACAGATAATTGCATTAAGTATGGTGCGTAATGTAATCAACACAAATATCCTTAGACAAAGCATCAATATTTTATCCCTAGTAGCAACAACATCCACAACCTTAGAACTTTCTGTCACTGTCCCGATTCAATGGAGGCATGAACCCACTATCGAGCATAATTACTCCCTCTTGGAGTTACAAGTATCAACTTGGCCAGAGCCTCTACTAGCAACGGAGAGCATGCAAGAACATAAACAACACATATATGATAGATTGATAATCAACTTGACATAATATTCTATATTCATCGGATCCCGCCAAACACAACATGTAACATTACAAATAGACGATCTTGATCACGTTAGGCAGCTCACAAGATCTAAACAATGATAGCACAAGCGGAGAAGACAACCATCTAGCTACTGCTATGGACCCATAGTCCAAGGATGAACTACTCACACATCAATCCGGGCGGGCATGATGATGTAGAGCCCCTCCGGTGATGATTCCCCTCCGGCAGGTGCGGAGGCGATCTCCGAATCCCCCGAGATGGGATTCGCGACGGCGCGTCTGGAAGGTTTTCCGTATCATGGCTCTCGATACAGGGGGGTTTCGCGACGAAGGCTATTTGTAGGCGGAAGGGTAGGTCAGGAGGGGGCACAGGGGGCCCACACCATAGGCCGGCGCGGCCAGGGCCCAGGCCGCGCCGCCTTATGGTCTCGGCCCCTCGTGGCCCCACTTCCTTTCCCCCTCGGTCTTCTGGAAGCTTCGTGTAAAAATAGGACCCTGGGCGTTGATTTCGTCCAATTCCGAGAATATTTCCTTACTAGGATTTTCTGAAACCAAAAAAGCAGAAAACAACAACTGCTACTTCGGCATCTTGTTAATAGGTTAGTGCCGGAAAATGTATAATAATGCTGTAAAGTATGTATAAAACATTCAAGTATTGTCATAAAAGTAGCATGGAACATAAGAAATTATAGATACGTTTGAGACGTATCAAGCCTCCCCAACCTCCAGCCCCTCCCCTCCTCGCCGCCGCCGAGGGCATCATCGGGCAAAGCCCCGGGCGCCGGCGGCGGCGGGGCTTCTCTCTCCCCCGCGTGGTTGTGGTGGCGCGGGCTGGCGCGGTCGACGGGGGCGCCGTGCTTGACGTCTGGCGCGGCGGCGCGGTGGCCTGACCACGGCGTGGTGAAGGCGCTTCTCCGGCGGGGGGCGGGGCTTCGGCTGGCTGGCGCGGCCCTGCTACGGCGTGCCGTGGCCATGGGTGGCGGCGGCGGGCCCAGATCTGGGCAAGCGGGCCTAGGTCTGGGCCTCATCAGGGCTGCCTCGGGTGGGCGGCCTCGATGCGTCTGGCCGACGAGCAGCGAGGGCGCTGGTTCGTCTCCCCCGATGTCCTGCGGCGGGCATCGTGGTGGGTGCCTCGGTCCGGCGTCCTCGACTCCTCGAGATGTGAGGCGGCGGGTGGCGTCTGCGGCGTGGATCTACGGTTCACGTCGGTTCTGAGGTAGTAGCTGCTGTCATGGGCTCCTGCTCACCTTTCCCCCACCTCCCGGACGAAAGTCCAAAATCTCGCTGATTAGGCGGCAGCGACGCGCTGCTGCGCCGTGACCTTCTTGGAGGCGCCGCCTGGGGAGGTTTCGGTAGGATGGCGGAGCTGAAGGTTGCAGCTTTGGGCATTGTCGGTCCTTGCGCAGCTGCGGTGATCTCTAGCCCGTATGCGTGCGTCGACGGCAGTCTGCCCCGTCTCCCGGCGGATTTCTCGTCGTTGGTGGATGTCCAAGTGCTCGGCAGTGCGGCCGGTATGGTGTGATCCTTGTCAAGGTAGTCTTCTCTATGGTGGCGTCGGGTCCGGAGCCCAACACCTCTGCAGCTCTCGGGTGAGCCTCTCTCATGTCCGATGGTTCGACGCCTTCGAGCCAGGCGAGAGGGCAGGGGCCCTCTTCGGCATGAGAACAGGTTGGTGCTTCTGGTGCTCGGAGTCCTGGCTGTTCTCCTCGGAATCAAGACTACAATTCTGCTCCGGGCAGTGCCTCGCCGTGCCTCCGGTCGGTGTCCTTGGTGTCGAACAGCGGCGGTCTGCACTCTGCAAGCTTGTCCTCGCTCGTAGTGCAGTGTTGTAATTCGTTTTGTATGTACCCGTGTATCTTTCTTGCCGTGGTGTGCGTGTGTGGTGTGGTGTCCTGTTGTAACTCCTGGCCGATTGATGGCTTTGTTAATTCAAAGCTGGGCTTTCGAGCCTTCTGTTTAAAAACTATAACTAAGTATGGTACAGTTGGCTCAGGAAGGAAAAAACAAAATCTGAGGTATCATTTTCTAGATAGGAACTCAGCTCTGAAGTCCTTCTGCAGCTATCTTTTGACTCCATTTTCGCTGATACTATAACATCATTGATAAAATTCTTGGCTGGGAACTCATCCGGCACAAGGCTTCTGTTACTTCTGTACACATCGAATTGCACGCCTGCTTCATCTTTTTTGTCTAAAAGTGCATATTCAATGCCCTGCAAAGAAGAGACACACAAAAACCATATAAACTTGCATGGTGGACTGGTTGGATATGCAAAACTAGCAGTAGTAGATCTTGATAGTATGTCGGTTGGGTAATTGAGATTGCAGCCCAACCCACCATAGGTTAAAATAATGAAGAAGAGGCGAAAATCAATAGGGTGATGAGAGTTGCGGTGTCATTCGTGGATAGATGAGATTCATGCGACTGAGGAAGAACGCTCTTGCCTTAGAACTGAACATTACGGAAAAAAAGATTGTACTAACCGGAATAGTATATATTTACAATACATCAACTACAATCCGTATGTACAAACACATCACTAGATGTAAAATCGCACACAAACGGTAATGCATATATATGCATGTCAACATCAATATTGACTAGTTGTCGTCGTCAGACCAGGTGATGGCCAGCTCACCAACATTCTGATCAAGCCCCAAGGCATTCCAAACCGCTGGCGAGGCATCGACGATGTTGTTCTGGCAGGGTGGCTCGTAGTTGTGCTCGTCGTCGCAACCATACACAGAATCACACTCATCCACCACCTTTGCATACACGGAGTTTCCATTGGCAGTGATCTTGATGCGGTGGCCGCAACGTGCCATGTTCTTGAACCACCCGGTGGAGAGCGCAACAACCATCTCCTCATCGCTATGGTAGGCATTATCGCACTCTGACGGACCACCACCGTCCTTGCCCTTCTCAAAGCTATTGAGCGTCAAGACGGCTTTGGTGCTCGATGTCACAGGAGGCGAGCAGTGGTACTGAGGGTACCTCTTACCGTCCTCACAACAGTCTGGATCGTTGCTTCTCTCGCAGTGGCCGGCCTTCCTAGGTAAGTAGCCACTGGCTTGGCAGGCGCCGAGGCTAGGGCGGAGGGCTGATGTGATGTAGGAGGCGGAGAGTGTAACGAGGAGTAAGATCGCCACGGTGACTGCCGCTGAGATAGTGGCCATCTTTGCTTGCCAAAACTCTTGCTCACTCTGTTCTTGGTTTGCTGTGCTTTGGTAGGCTTGATTGTCAAGTGTTAGCCGTGGGTGTGCTTTTATAGTCGGTCTTGCCACTTGCTATGGGCCAGTTGACACGGCAATTCAAACGATTAGCTGTGGTTGTGCCGTGTCGAACGGATTAGATTGATGTAGTCAATTGCTTCGTTTGCTGGCCGCAGCGGTAGCTAGGATACTCGCAAGTAACTCCCGGACTGCCCGGGTCTGGCACGGCAGCCTTACTGCTATTCAGAAGAAATGGAGTTGTATTTTTCATACTGTACAGTAATTGTAAACATCAAACATTCTTCTCACAGGCAAAACTAACGCTTGGACTGTTATCGTTTCATGGAGCGCCAACTTCATTATATTTAATCCATTGATTCTTGTTTTACAGCTATGCTTCACGGCAGATATTAAAACAACACGTCTCTGCAATCGCGAGTTGAGCCTATCCAGAAGAATGATATGACAAACATGATTCCCATGCCATCGATGTTTCAGCTCTCTTGCTGAGCTGGTTTAGGACTCTGGCCTTAATTCAGACGATGGGGGCTAATGAAACGGCGCGTTTCTGTCCGAAGGTCATTAGCTAAAAATACAGGGAATTAGTTACAAGCAAGGTTTAAAATAGCGTGCTAAAAGAAATAGCGGTGGATATCTCCAAATACTATGCACGCTATATCGCGTTAATAGCGTGCTACGTTTCAAATAGCGATCTGAAAAATATCAGATAAAGTGTAAAAATAAAGGATTTCAACCCAAAATGACAGATTCATACACACATAATCACATACAAAAATAGTTCTCCAATTTTTTAGAAGTCTAACATCAATATTTTACGAGGCAACGACATAGTATAAATTATTTATTTAAAATTATCAGTATTACCGATATTATCTTCTGATTCACAAGAGGAATCAAAATATTAAGGTTCATCGCCACAACAAACAAAAGGAAATTTCTTGTTTTCTTAACGAGAAAAACTCAAAACCTTGTATCAACAGGTTGTAGAAAATAGCGAGCTAACACTATATATGATGTTTTATGATTTTATCGCTATATAAGATGTTGTTTCGCAAATAATGTCATAGCGAGCAAAAAATTTAAAATTTTGCATGGACTGTTAAAATATGTATAGCGCGGCATTAGCAAAGAAATAGCGGGCTATTTTAAACCTTGGTTACAAGAGACTCATGTTATATTCCATTTTCACGTATAAAATTGTTGCACCTGTATCGATACCCTAACAATCTTGAACTATAACTAAGTATGGTACAGTTCGCTCAGGTAAGGAAAAAACAAAATCTGAGGTATCATTTTCTAGATAGGAACTCAGCTCTGAAGTCCTTCTGCAGCTATCTTTTGACTCCATTTTGGCTGATACTAT